>JARYGA010051869.1:0-65898 GCA_030545235.1 Helianthus tuberosus | reverse complement strand
AAATAAGGTGTTTTGTTACACTACTTTGAATACACTTTCCCTTTCATCTATCATACCATCCATAATACACTACCATTACCTCCCACCATCCATAATACAATACCATTACCTCCTACCATCCATAATACAATACCATTACCAATATTTTCACTTTATTACATATATATCAACACCATTTATACCATCCAATCATCATATTACATCATAAGGTAACAACTATAGCCAAACTATCAACCACTAGATATAATTAACCAAAAAACATGTGTATGGGTCTACTTCTCCATTCAAAATCACAAACTTTTTGTACCAAAACATGTTATACCTAATGATGCACATGTGCATTTTGAATATTGGTAATGTAAAAAGTAGTGTATTACGAATGGTATTGTAAATTAAAGTGCAATTGTCTATTACTGATAACGTATTACGGAAGTTGTCGAAGTAATGATACATATGCACATGTGCATGGATAACTATTACTCGAAAAAAAAAGTTTTTTTTGGTAACTAAATATAGCGATTTTTCTTAAAAAAATATTAAAAAAAAATAGTTTTGAGTGCTTTTTTTTTTTTTAGATTTTATTTTGTGTTCACATTGGTTCTCGCAATAAGGGTGGTTCTCAAATGAAGCTTACCCTATATATATATATATATATATATATAGGGAGAAGATCATGCGAGAACCACCTCTTATTGCGAGAACCGCGAGAACCAATGTGAACACAACCAAAAATGCCTAAAAATAGCTAAAAATCACACAAATTTTTTTTTTAATATTTTTTATATAAAAATCGCTACTTTTTGAAGCAAAAAAAAAATTAAAAAAAAAATTTTTTGCCACTAAAAGTTGCGATTTGAGCATAAAAAATATTAAAAAAAAATTAGATTTTTTTTTTATTTTTTAGATTTTTTTTAGATTTTTTTTAGGTTTTTAGGGGGTTTAGTTTTAGCATTTTAGCTTGGGGGGGGGGGGGGTTAGGTTTTTTGGGGGTTTTAGTTTTTAGCATTTAGCTTGGGGGGGGGGTTAGTTTTTTTTTTTTTTTGGGGGGGGGGGGGGTGGGGGTGTTTAGTATTTTTTTTGGGGGGGCGGGTGGGGGTTAGGTTTTTTTAGGGTTTTTTTAGGGTTTTTTAGCTATTTTAGATTGTGTTCACATTGTTTCTCGCGGTTCTCACAATAAGGGTGGTTCTCGCATGAACTCCTCCCTTTATATATATAGGGTCAGGATTTTGAGAAAACGGTGAAAAGTGTGAGAACAGTGAGAACAGTTATGGATCGTCCGACCAAAACAATCTATGGACTAGATTGGCGTGGTGGCGTATTCGTAAATAACACCAATTCTATTAAGTGGACGCGCTTCATTAAGGGTAAAATGGTCTTTAGACTTCTCCACCCAAAACGCCAAACTCGTGAATAAAACACCATTACGAGCCAAAGCACATCCTATATAAACAAAAATCTCAGACATTCATTAAACACACTCCGAACCGCAAACGCCATATTTACTACTATATACCATTCATCTTAGAAAAGCCAAAAAACCCAAAACATCAAACAAACCAAAATCAAAACCCCATATTTTACTATATATCAATCATCTTAGAAAACGCCAAAAAACTCACATTGTTTTTTTTTGGGGGGGGGGGGTGGTGGTGGGGGTTAGGTTTTTTTAGGGTTTTTTAGCTATTTTAGATTGTGTTCACATTGTTTCTCGCGGTTCTCGCAATAAGGGTGGTTCTCGCATGAACTCCTCCCTATATATATATAGGGTCAGGATTTAGAGAAAACGGTGAAAAGTGTGAGAACAGTGAGAACAGTTATGGATCGTCCGACCAAAACAATCTATGGACTAGATTGGCGTGGTGGCGTATTCGTAAATAACACCAATTCTATTAAGTGGACGCGCTTCATTAAGGGTAAAAGGGTCTTTAGACTTCACTACCCAAAACGCCAAACTCGTGAATAAAACACCATTACGAGCCAAAGCACATCCTATATAAACAAAAATCTCAGACATTCATTAAACACACTCCGAACCGCAAACGCCATATTTACTACTATATACCATTCATCTTAGAAAAGCCAAAAAACCCAAAACATCAAACAAACCAAAATCAAAACCCCATATTTTACTATATATCAATCATCTTAGAAAACGCCAAAAAATTCAAACATCAAAGATTCCAATCAAGGTTTCTTTTAGATACACTATTTTCTCAGTAAAACGCCAAAAAATGGCAGACATCGTTTCTTGTATATTCAATATTGTTCTAGGCGAAGTTTTGAAGAATGCATTCTTAGCTGAGGGGGTGTAACACAATAACATTTTGCTGCATGAGATGGACAAATCTTCAAGAAAAAGATGCTGATGTTAGACTTATGTCATTTTTTGTGATTTGTTCTTGATGAATATTTGAATGGAAAGAAGAGATGGATGACACTGACGAGTGTGTTGAAGATAAAAATGAAGATAAAGATAAACTTCAAACAAAAAGCTCACGTCATTTGTGTTTCCAAACGGCAACAAAAAGGCTACTTCAACAACAAAAAAACAAAATGAAGCAAACCAAAGTCAAACCGCCAGTGAACATGTTTCAAAGAAGAAAGTGACTGGTGACTGTGAAGATTTGGAAGATGAATTGTTTCTATTTTTATTTTTATTTTTAATTTTCTTTTTTAGTTGTTTGTTATGTATTTTTCAGCTAGGAATAAATACATTATTTTAATAAAAATGCCACACAGACAAAATGCATGTGAAACGCCATCATGCCATAAAACGCCAAAAACTCCCAAACTATAATAAAGTTACTTTCGACAAGTATCATTAAAAACTTAAAAAAAAACGCCAAAAACTATGTAACGCCATTAAAAAAGCCAAACTTGAAAGATGGGACGCCTATCACCCTAAACTCATAAAAAGCTGAACAAAAACAGTAAAATACACACAGTAACTGAAAAGACGGTTACTTTATTCCTATCATTTATTATAATAAAATCCCGCCTAAACTACGCGCCAAAAACATCCTATAAGAGAGACGTCTCTGCACAATCAATTGATCACACCCCAAAAACAACGCCATATTTCTTAGAAACCACTCACTTTAAAACGCTAAAAAATATAGTTAAAAAAACCACATATAGGAAACCTTGTTTCTTCTATATTGAGTATTGTTCTGAATAAAGTTTCACTGAATGGATTATTCTCTGAGGTGGGTATCTCTATAAACTTTTGCTAAATGAGAAAGACAAATATTCAAGAAAAAGAGACTGATGAGACTGATATGTCATCGTGTCACTTTGTTCTTGATGGATTTATTGATGGCATAAAGGGATCAATACCAGTGTAAAAATGTTGTTTTGGACTCCATTATTATAATAGCATTCGAGCAGGCATTGATCTTCAACATGTCACCAAACAAGAATATATCAAACCAAAATACAGGATGCCACTAAAAATAAGTTTCTTCTAAAGACGGGTGTTATGTAGGAAAATTGGCATCTAGGTAAGGTATTCATAAAGGTTCAAAACGCCAAAAAGGTTCAAGAAGAAGAGGCTGATGACAGTGAAGATTTGGATGAGAAATTAGATTAGCATTTTTAACTTTTTTTCATTTTCTAATGTTTGTTATCTAATTCTCTGTTGTTTATTATCAAATTCTCTATTAATAAAAAAAATTGAGTATAAAACTACAAACACTTAAACGCCTGATAGTATGAAAACTGTGAGAACGGATGCTAGCAAAGCACATTGTTGCTATATAAAACGCCAAACTGAACGAAACAGTAACTGCAAACAGTAAAATGAAGAGACGGGAACATTATTGCTAAACATTTATTATATTAAAAGCCACTACATAGGAAATTGAATTTATTTATCTTTTCAAAACGCCATAATTGTCTGTCACATTATAGGCCTGCATCCTACATGGCACAACAATTGATAAAAAAATACACATAAAAAAAGTACTGATGTTTTTTACTGCCAAAAACAAATATCTACCTTGGCCCCCAAAAAAAACTCATTATATAAGTACAACAGCTAAAAAAAGCTTCACACTCCACACATTCACTAAAAACGCCACATCTTGTCTAAAACGCCATATAATTTTAAAAAAATGGTACATGTTATCGCATGGAGGTTTGAGAGATAAGAGGACGTTTCGTCATTAAGTTCTCTAACAGGAGAAGGGTGAAAGTCAAAACAATCAAAGCCATACTTAGTATGGAAGAACGCCAAGAAATTTACGTTGATAACCTATATAAACTGTTGAAATCTACAAAAAATGCCTAATGAATTTGGGAAACGCCATGGAGGAAGATAACTTATAATTACTGAATGATTTTATTCAATTTGAGGGGCGCACATATAACGCCAAAATATTTACCATGCTTCTGATCTAAAAAAACAATAAAAACGCCATGTATTTGTTAAACGCCAAAAAATGGAGAGGTGTTGTGAGATGAGTTTTTAAAAAATAATATAAAAGGACAAAAAAGCCCCTCCGCCCTTCACTATGTCGCGTGCCACATGTTAGGTCAGGATCCGTTCTCACCGTTCTCACACTTTAGGGCGTTTTCTACTGATCCCGTACCTTTATATATATATATATATATATATATATATATATATATATATATGAAACAAATATACGCAAAACAGACCGGTCATACATGTACATGTGAATGAGGTTCACCGAACTTAAAGTATATATTTTAAAGAATATATATTTCACACAACGAACTTATACCGTGCGAGGCACGAGGATCCAAACGGGCTAGGCCCATCCTTATTGTGCAAGGCACAAAGACATTCATTGGCTAGGCCCACCTATACCTTGTGAGACACGGGAACTCATATGTGCTAGGCCCATTCTCACTCTTGCGGGGCACGAAGATGAATATGGGCTAGGCCCACTTATTCTTGTGCTAGGCACAGACTCTTATGAAGGGCGAGGCCCATTCATACATAACGTAAAAACAAAATAAATAATATATATATATATATATATATATATATATATATATATATATATATATACCAAGAACGAATCCACGAAACAAATACCAACATATTTAAAATACACAAGTGTTCCAAATACATAACAAATACAATAACGTTCAAGATGAACAAAGTATACGTGAATTAACATAAACCCAAGTGTCTAATGAGTTAGAGCACTTGTAGGTTATTACGCGCTATTGGATACTCGATTTTCTAGCATTTATACGGACGCTAACTTGTGAGTTCATGTCCCCCTTTTCTTTTAAACGTTTTCGGTTTTATAACTCTCGGGGGGAAATACATGTTAATAAGGGTATGGTTAAGCTTTGGAATGAATTAATGGATCACGTGCGAATAGGCGCAAACTTAGGCACCATTAATCCTGTTAAGGACCAAGGAACAAAAGGGGTAGATATATCGGGTACGGGCGAGCCCCACTCACAGGTCCTTGTGAGACCGCTTAGAGTGCTTTTGTGTCCCAGTCGAGGGTAATCGACATATAAAATCGTCTACCGGGTTGAGTGCTTCCTAAGTCGGCACACATATTAATGTCCTTGCAAAACATTAATGATCATTAAATTCATTGACGCTTTACATACCAGCTTTCTATACCCAAACTTTCAAATGTTTTTAAGACACATTTGATGCAATGTGAAATTAAAACACATGAACTCTCTCAACTTTTGTTGATTTTTTAAACTTACATGTATTTCTGGAAACTAAATGGATGTTGGTATGGCAGGTTATGAAGTTTCAAGTTTATTATGAAGACGATGTCATCCATATTTTGGAGGGTTTGATCCATATGTCCTGTCTTCGAACGGGACAAAGGATGCAAAACTTGTTATTTTAAAAACTTTATGTTGAACAAGTCTCGTTTGTAGAACTTATTAACTTATGTCGTCTTTTGCTACTAAACAACTTATGACTTGTATCTTTATATTATGGTAATGGATGAACATCATGCATGTTTTATATCATATAGTTTGTTTACTTACATCATATGCTAAGAAAACCGATCAACTCACACTACGCGCTTCCGGCTCTGATGCAGGTGTGACAACCGTTCCAACCGCCCGCCCCCGGCCCAATGTTAGGACGGCCTGATAACGTGAACCAGCTCAGTAAGCCTTTCGGATCCCGACCGGTAGACCTGGTCCGGGTCTTAAAACGTTGGGTTAAATAGTTATCATTAAGAATTATAGGACTGTTGAAGCTATGTGCTACAACAAATTACCTATCTTCGAGTCTTTTTGGCTGTAGTAGAAGAAAGAAGTCATATTTTGTTGGTTGACAGTAAAGAAAGATGTGTTCCCATTGTTGTTCATGTAGGAAATATGGATCTCTTTAGATATAATCCATGTACATAAATGAATAATCAATGTACATAAAGGTTGTTTGTTGGTTTTCTTTTCTTATTTATACTTTTAATATATTTGAATGTTACATTTCTTAATAAATATCTAAGACTTTTGGGTAAGCCAAATGAAGTAAAAATTAGTTTGTTGTTTGGATTAATCAAGTGAGATTCTGTATAGATGAGGACAATCTATCGGCAGGGGTGGAGCTAAAGGAGGGTAAGGGGGATCAGTTGACCCTTCGGCGAGCAAAATTTTCAGTTTACCGGAGTACTTAGCAAATTTGTTTTTGAATAGTTGACCCTCCTGATTATCTTATAAAGCATTAAAACTAGAAGAAAAAAAAACAGAAATCTTCGAACATTTTCCGGTCGGCTAACGGCGTTTTAACGGTGGAGAGTGTGGTCCGGTGGACTGTAATTATAATGTGAAGTAGAATGTAGAAGAAAAAGAATCAAGGCTCTTAAAAGTGAAACAAGTGATATATAATCGAGTAAATTGCCATTTTAGTCCCTGAGGTTTGTCCCAAATTACTGTTTTAGTCCAAATAGTTTTTTTCTCCTCTATGTCCCTAAGTTTTCCATTTTTTTTCCATTTTGATCACATTACCTAACTCCGTCTAAAAACCTTACTTTTAACTAGGGGTATTTTGCCCATTTTTGTTATAAACTTTCCAACTTGCCATTTTAGTCCAAAACTTATTTTACATTAAAAAAATAAAAGAAAAAAAATTAATGTTATTATTATTATTGGGACCCACCCTGTGACATTTGTGCCTTTCAATCATTGTACAACTCCAAACAATTCAATAATCAATGAGATATTGTGTTTTAATCCCGGATATTGTATTATTACATGTGACAATTGCACATTTTGTTTTTGTTTGATTTCGAACGCTTAAACCTTTTCTAGAAAGTTATACGTAAACTGTTGCGTAAACGTAATCAGTTTAACACAATGTACATTCTGGAACAAGGTCATAAGTCAAGCATACCCTAAATATCCTTTACATAACATAGAAATAAGTTTTGAAGGGTTCGGTATAGCAAAAACAAGTTTATTCGATCACAAGGACTATTTACGACAAACTGTGAAAGTCTACCGATTCGCATATTTCTTAATACGGAACACGTACGCACATCCAAAAATTTTTGTAATCATTAAGATCTTGTATTTTGATGATAAGAATGCAAAAATATCATTCGTTATGCAATTACGGTCGTTTTCGAGTTAGTTAAAGCGTTCGTCCTAATTAAGCGAAAAACGCGACCGTACAACCGAACGAACCGACATCCATGACATGTCCGGGCTTAATTCAAGACCCATATGCTTTAGCGTCCTTATAAAGCTTAAAATTTTGGTTAACGGGGGTTAAATACGTCAAAAAACATAAATTCATGTGTAGGGGCTTGTTTTGCCAAAACTTGAAACCTGATACGAGTCTCTGGCGGGGGGCGAGAGACAAGCCTAAGTCTCTCGCAGGGCGTGAGAGACACCAGTAACATAAAGTTTTTAAACAGCAACAACCTTTGTTTTTCTAAGTTGGTTTTTCATTCTTTTGGGCAATTTGAGTGATCTTTAAGGCTTTAAATCTGAACCAAATACTTGTATTCATCACATTAATCCTTGGGCAACACTCCCACAACTTGGCATGATCTTGTTGCTTCTAAACATGTGTAAACAGGCTGCAAATCTGCCCAATTCATTGTTCATTCCATTCTTTCTTCACTCACTTGCTCTATTGGAGTTGCTACCATCTTTGGAGGCCTCCTAACTGAGTTATCTTTCATCCTAGAATACAAGTAAGTGTTTAATCCAGTCTTGTTGGTTTATTTAAGCTATTTTAAGCTGAAAGTCAAATAGTTTGACTACCTTTTGACTTTCGGTTTTGACCATGAATTGGTCAAGTCAAAGTTCAATTGAACTTTGCAACGTTATCGTAATCACGATGGTTATAATCTCTTGCAATTATACCTACTGATTACCAAGTTTACTAGTCGAAGTGACAAGTCAAAGTTTCGGTTAAAAATGTACAATTATGTGCAGTTTACGACGAAATTATTTTCGGGTATCAAAACACTTTGTTTTGATACCAAATAAGTTTTCTAACTAAGTTAAACATGTTTGACATGTTTAACTTGTCACTTCTAGTTTAATGCTTATTTAGGATCGTAAGTCGAGCGGTTTAACTTCAAATGCGACCCGTTTGGTCGATCTTAGGATCCGACCAAATACATATTTGTGACCATAGTTGTATAGGGAATAACCTCCTAAGGTTATACCTAATGGTCACTTCTGTCACACCCCCAAAAATCCACGCGCGGAGTATCACCGCTTGGGAGCGTGACTGACCAGGATCAAGCCACCAATCATATTGAACATGCAATTATTATATAAAAGTAAATGCCATTCAACCACCAATATGAAAGGTGTCCAAAATAAACGTAGGTTATCACTGTTTAGCGGAAGCGTATGAATAAAACCCAACAAAATAAAGTATGAAATGTCATAAAGTGTTTAACGTAACAATCACGATCCAAGTCCACAACGACCAGCTCCTCCCTGTGCAAGCTCCATGTATCTAACGACCTGCGAGGCATGTAACAGAGGATCAACAACTAGTTGAGCGAGTTCACAGAAAGTAAATGCGTAATAGTAAGTTCTTTTGTAACGAGTGGCTCTACTGGGCCGACAGTATGTTCTATTGGTGGGGGCTTCCCATGTTGTATATCCACTAGACTATTCGTAACCATAGGTGTTCTTCACAACTGAGAACAGTAATACGTACAAGTTTTACGTAGGTTTTACGTAAGTATCCTTCACAACCGAGGGTAGGGGTACGCGGGGGTTTACGTAGGTTTTACGTAAGTGCCTGACACAACCGAGGCAGTAGTGAGTATAAGTTCACGTAGGTTTTACGTGAGTGTCCTTCACAACCGAGGACAATGAGTAGCACAAGTATACGTAGGTTTTACGTATGTGTCCTGCACAACCGAGGACGATGGTATGGTAGTCTAGTAATAGTGTCAGTACGAATCTATTCAACCTTATTCCTTCAATCCCATTCCCAAGCCCTGGGAATCCCATGCCTTAGTAAGAGTGTGAACTCACCTTGGTTTGCTCGGTATGCTAAGTAAGTGCTCAAGTAAATCAATCACGTCCTAGGGTACGCATGTATACGATAATCAGTTCATGTTCACGAAGTTGTTCACGTATAACTATAATCACATAAGTACTAAACATGTATTCCATATCATACAAGTCAAGCGTATCACTTAACAGCAGTTAATCAATCCAGTTAACATTTGGCATAGTTAAATCGGGTTACAGTGCAAAGTATTCAAATTGGCGAAACACGGTTTTGGCGAAACACATATTTGACGAGACACATACTTTGGCGAAACAAGTGCTGTTTCGTCGAGGTCTTGTTTGGCGAAACAGAATCCTAATTCGTCGACTGCCCTTGGCGAAACATATTCTGTTTCGCCGAGAGTTCTGTTTCGTCAAACAGTTCAGTTACGTCGAACATCAGTTACGTAATGAGAAACCCTAATTCTGCCGTCACATAGTACGAGGTATATCAATCATCAAAAACGTAATCATACAGAATTCATTCATCATACCATCCTCATCTAATCAATACATGAATCGCAAGTTATCTAAACGTAGATAGATTCAAGATAATAACACGTATTTGATCAGTATTCAATCAACGAGATTAACAAACGTCAAACCGTCATGAGCATCATAAATTCTGGTTTCACCAAATCACATAGTCACATTAATCCGATCAGTTATTAGTATTCCTAAGTCAACATCATGATTCGCATAAGGATACGTAACCGATTAATCATGCATAACGAATCGAGATTATCTTACACATGCATTCACATCCGATCAGAAAATCAATCATACACAACATGTATAGAGAAAACAAGGAATCAAGAAACCGATTTAGCAAGCATGCAACTAACCGAGGTATCGAAGATGATGGTTTAGATCGCTAGAGAGAGCTTGGGGAAACACAGGGCTACCGACACACACCAGGGAGTTCTAGGGTTCTAACTTTTGCCAAAGGTGTGCACTAGAAGTCGTTACACGTTAATATACACGGATTAACGTTCTGGGCCCGTAATGGGCTTCGGCGAAACTGGGCTCGGCGAAACACAGTTCTGTTTCGTCGAGAATGGGTTGACGGATCCAGTTCCTGTTTCGTCGAGTTGTTATTGGCGAGACACACTTGATTCGTTGTGAAGGTTTTCCAGCACTTAACTAGTTCAGGTGTTTACTAACCGGTTCACACTATATCATTAACACATATGTTTTATTATATAGCACATAACATATTCCACAATCCTAATACGTTTCATTTTAACACAACGTGTATCATTACAAGTCAAACAAGTCAACAGCTAACAGTCAAAGTCAACGTGCAATAAATGTAACAGTGAAAGTCGGAAACTCGAGTTGTCACATTATCCCCAACTTGAAAGAAATTTCGTCCCGAAATTTAGCATGCGGTTACTGAGGAAGCTAGTGGTGTGACGTTGTTTACCTGGATTGTATCGCGGCTCCCCGAGCAAGTTTGCGAAATTACTGGTTTTCTTGGGGTGTCACATTATCCCCCCGTTGATTTGGAATTTCATCCCGAAATTCTGTATTGGTAGCTTCAGCCTCAGTAGTAGTTGCATTGGTTCTGAATAACTGGGGATATTTGAGTTCCATTTGATCTTCACGCTCCCAGGTGAACTCTGGGCCGCGGCGGGAGTTCCAACGAACTCGCAAGAGGGATTCTCGTGTTCTTGAGGACCTTAACATCCCGGTCCGTGATTTCAACAGGTTCTTCGACGAAGTGCAACCGCTCGTCGATAGTGAGTTCCTTCAAGGGAACTATGTGGGTCTCATCTGACGTACACTTCTTCAGATTCGACACGTGAAAGACGTTGTGAACTGCACTGAGTTCAGCTGGTAAGTTCAGTCTGTAGGCCACTTTACCTATTTTCTCTGTAACTTCGAAAGGTCCGACATAACGCGGATTGAGCTTGCCTCGTTTGCCAAAACGAACCACACCCTTCCAGGGTGAAACTTTAAGTAGCGCTCGATCCCCAACCTGGAATTCGAGTAGTTTCCTGTCTTTATCAGCGTATGCTTTCTGATGGTCACGAGCTGCCGCCATGCGTTGTCGTATCTGAGCAATCTTTTCTGTAGTATCAACTACCATTTCTGGACCTGTGATTTGACTATCTCCCACCTCTGCCCAACAGAGAGGTGACCGGCATTTACGCCCGTATAATGCCTCGAATGGAGCAGCTTTAATGCTGGTGTGGTAGCTGTTATTGTATGAAAATTCCACAAGTGGCAGATGTTTTTCCCAACCATTGCCAAAGTCAATTACGCACGCCCGAAGCATGTCTTCTAGAGTTTGAATAGTGCGCTCAGACTGCCCATCGGTCTGAGGATGATAAGCTGTGCTCATGTCTAAACGAGAGCCAAAAGATTTATGCATTGCTTGCCACGGTTCTGAAGTAAAACGTGCGTCACGATCAGAGATGATGGAGGTGGGCACCCCGTGCCTCGAGACCACTTATTTTAAGTAAATGTCTGCTAAGGTAGAAAACTTGTCTGTTTCTTTGATAGCCAAGAAGTGTGCAGACTTTGTGAGTCGATCCACGATCACCCAAATAGTATCGTTTCCGCGTTGAGATCTAGGTAAGCTAGTAACAAAATCCATGAAAATTTGCTCCCATTTCCATTGTGGTATCTCAGGTTGTTGAAGTGGACCTGAAGGTTTCTGGTATTCGGCTTTGACTCTCGCACAAGTCAGGCACTTGCTAACGTATGTTGCTATGTGGGCCTTCATGCTAGGCCACCAGTATGTAGTTTTGATATCGTGGTACATTTTATCCGAACCTGGATGTACTGAGTAGCGAGACTTATGAGCTTCATCCATTACAAGCTCGCGTAGGTTGCCGTAAAGTGGAACCCAGATGCGTCCTGTTACGTAATAAGCACCATCTTCCTTCTGTTCTAAGCGTTGCCTTGAGCCACGTAGGGCTTCAGCCCTGACGTTGTCTGTTTTCAATGCTTCTACCTGAGCATCTCGTATCTGAGAAGGAAGACTAGACTGTATAGTGAGTTGTAAAGCTCGTACGCGCTTAGGCGCGGTGTCCTTTCGACTGAGGGCGTCAACCACAACATTGGCTTTGCCTGGGTGGTACCTGATTGAGCATTCGTAGTCGTTTAGCAGTTCGACCCATCGTCGTTGTCGCATATTCAGTTCCTTTTGTTTGAAAATATGCTCGAGGCTTCTGTGGTCCGTGTAGATAGCACATTTGGTACCGTACAAGTAGTGTCGCCATATCTTAAGTGCAAAAACAACCACTCCCAGCTCTAAATCATGTGTAGTGTAATTCCGTTCGTGAACCTTAAGTTGGCGCGAAGCATAAGCAATAACTTTATCCCGCTGCATCAACACACATCCAAGACCCTGGATAGATGCGTCGCAGTAGACTACAAAATCGTCCATGCCTTCAGGCAATGAGAGGATAGGTGCGCTACAGAGTCTATCCTTTAAGTGTTGAAATGCTGATTCTTGTGTATTACCCCAACGGTAAACAACACCTTTCTGCGTCAGTAGTGTAAGCGGCTGAGCAATTTTTGAGAAGTCTTTGATGAACCTTCTGTAATAACCCGCCAAACCCAAGAATTGGCGTATTTCTGTTGGTGTGCGAGGTGCAGGCCAGTTCTTGATCGAATCCACCTTGGATGGATCGACATGAATCCCATCCTTGTTTACCACTTGGCCTAAGGAGTGGACTTCACGGAGCCAGAAGTCGCATTTAGAAAACTTAGCGTATAGTTGTTCCGTTCGAAGAAGTTCCAAAATAAGTCGTAAGTGCTGCTCGTGTTCCTCTCGACTCTTCGAGTAGATCAGGATGTCGTCGATGAAAACAATGACGAACTTGTCGAGGTAAGGTTTGCACACCCTGTTCATAAGATCCATAAAGACCGCAGGTGCGTTCGTTAATCCGAATGGCATGACCAGAAACTCGTAGTGACCGTAGCGTGTTCTGAACGCTGTTTTGGAGACGTCCTCATCTCGGACTCTCAGTTGATGATAACCTGACCTCAGATCAATCTTCGAATAATAGCTCGACCCTTGCAACTGGTCGAATAAGTCATCAATGCGTGGAAGAGGATAGCGATTCTTTACAGTCACCTTGTTCAGTTCGCGGTAGTCTATACACATGCGGAAGGTACCGTCCTTCTTCTTTACAAATAGCACTGGAGCTCCCCAAGGCGAAGAGCTAGGACGTATGAAACCCTTTTCCAAGAGTTCTTGTAGTTGCTTAGACAGTTCTTCCAGTTCCGTAGGAGCTAAGCGATAGGGTGCTCGAGCTATGGGTGCTGCTCCAGGAGCTAGCTCGATCTGAAATTCAACCTGACGATGAGGTGGTAACCCAGGTAACTCTTCAGGAAACACTTGAGGAAAATCGCGTACTACAGGGATATCCTCAATCTTTTTCTCTTTCTTCGACGTATCAGTAACGAGTGCTAAAACAGCTGTGTGGCCCTTACGCAAACACTTCTGAGCCTTCAAGAAGGAAATGATGCCACTCACGACACCACTCTTGTCGCCTTGAACTTCGAGAGGTTCTTTACCAGAACGGGGAATACGAATGATCTTCTCCTTGCATAGGATCTCTGCTTGCTGTTGGGATAACCAATCCATACCGATGACGATGTCGAAACTACAGAGTTATAGGAATGAGATCAATAGAGAAAGTCTGACCAGCGAGGATAAGATTACAACCCTGAACTATGTGTGTAGCCTCTAAACTTTTACCGTTAGCTAACTCTACGACATGTTTGGTGTTCAAAAGTGTTGGTGCGCGTTTAAGCATTTGACTAACTTTCAGAGACATATAACTGGTATCCGCACCCGAATCAAATAGTACAGTAACATAAAAGTCGTCAAGAAGAAACTTACCCATAACCACGTTGGGATCATTCCTGGCATCACCCTGCCCAATCACGAATGCTCGTCCCCTAGCGACGTTGTTCCCATCATTGTTGTTTCCCCCGTTGTTGTTCTCATTGCCCTGGTTGTTGTTGTTGTTGTTCTGGTTTCGGTTTAGCTGAGGGCAGTGTCTTTTGAAGTGACCTTCAGCGCCACACTGAAAACATCCCTTATTGCCCTGTTGCTGATTCTGCTGTGCTTGCTGCTGCTGCTGCTGATTTTGATTAACAGGCCGTGGGCTCCTACAATCCTTGGCCTCATGGCCCATCTTGAAACACCTTTGACAACGAACCTTGTTACACTGGCCACTGTGGTGCCTGTTGCAGTTGCTGCACCTTGGGAGGTTCCCTCGATAACCACCCTGCTTGTGACTACCCGAAGATTGCTGACTAGGGCTCTGATAGTTGTCAGTCTTTCGCTGCTGAACTTGGGACTGAACTGAAGCTGAACCTTTGCTGGAATCCCCCTCCCATTTTCTCTTGTTGTCACTGGGAGTAGCAGGAGTAACTGAAGTAGTAGTGGTAGTGGTAGCGTTGATGCGTTTAGGCAACCTGTTATGTTCCACAGCTTGATCAGTAAGACGGTGAGCCAACTGAACAACCTGCTGGTAGGTGGCAAGATTGGCGGAAGTCACATGGCTTTGGATCTCTGGCACCAGACCCTTAAGATAAAGTTCGATACGCTTGTCCACCAGAGTAGGACACAGTAATGCAAGCTCATTCGATCTCTTTGTATACGCCTCAATTTCAGACCCTGACATCTTGAGGTTGAAGAACTCAACTTCCAGCTTATGTATGTCATCACGACTGTAGTATTCCTCCTTGATCATTTCTTTGAAATTGTTCCATGGGGTGGCATTAGTAGCAACCAACCCCAGTATCTGGACCTGAGCTTTCCACCATGTGAGGGCTAAACCCTCGAGAGTACCAGTAGCATACTTCACCCTGCGTGCCTCAGGGCATTCACACATTTCGAACACAGACTCTAGTTTCTCGAACCAATGGAGAAGTCCTACGGCTCCTTCAGTGCCGCTGAAGGTAGTTGGATGACAGTCCATGAAAGTTTTGAAAGTGCAAACAGGTGGTTGACCTGTTGTATAAAAATCAGAGTCAGGTTAAACACAAGAGTTGGTTTAGGATTGTAGGATCTAAGGATCCTAGCGTGAGTTGTAACTGCAGGGTATACCTCCTGCTTGAGCGGCTGCAACTGCCGCAGTAACTCGTTCGTTAATGAGGGCCGTCAACTGGTCCTGAGACATGTTGATACGTCCAGACATGATCTTCATAGTAAAGATAACGTAAGTGAGAGAGGTTCGCGAATAGTGCGATGACAGAAGAGAGTAAGCACGCAAGTGTTCTCATGCAATATCAATTAGTGAGCAATGTAATCTAAGCATACCACGAGCAAAGTTCTATGTAATTCTAGCATGTAGGCAATAAACATAAACCTTATTACCTAGGATGTTGAGTCTTGCACGTGGAGCGAAGCGTCGTTGTGGATCTTTGAGCACTGTACTGGTTATAGTCTGGTTTTAATAAAAACGTTTTCCCCATATTAAAACCAAGTTCTCTATAACCAGTGGCTCTGATACCAATCTGTCACACCCCCAAAAATCCACGCGCGGAGTATCACCGCTTGGGAGCATGACTGACCAGGATCAAGCCACCAATCATATTGAACATGTAATTATTATATAAAAGTAAATGCCATTCAACCACCAATATGAAAGGTGTCCAAAATAAACGTAGGTTATCACTGTTTAGCGGAAGCGTATGAATAAAACCCAACAAAATAAAGTATGAAATGTCATAAAGTGTTTAACGTAACAATCACGATCCAAGTCCACAACGACCAGCTCCTCCCTGTGCAAGCTCCATGTATCTAACGACCTGCGAGGCATGTAACAGAGGATCAACAACTAGTTGAGCGAGTTCACAGAAAGTAAATGCGTAATAGTAAGTTCTTTTGTAACGAGTGGCTCTACTGGGCCGACAGTATGTTCTATTGGTGGGGGCTTCCCATGTTGTATATCCACTAGACTATTCGTAACCATAGGTGTTCTTCACAACCGAGAACAGTAATACGTACAAGTTTTACGTAGGTTTTACGTAAGTATCCTTCACAACCGAGGATAGGGGTACGCGGGGGTTTACGTAGGTTTTACGTAAGTGCCTGACACAACCGAGGCAGTAGTGAGTATAAGTTCACGTAGGTTTTACATGAGTGTCCTTCACAACCGAGGACAATGAGTAGCACAAGTATACGTAGGTTTTACGTATGTGTCCTGCACAACCGAGGACGATGGTATGGTAGTCTAGTAATAGTGTCAGTACGAATCTATTCAACCTTATTCCTTCAATCCCATTCCTAAGCCCTGGGAATCCCATGCCTTAGTAAGAGTGTGAACTCACCTTGGTTTGCTCGGTATGCTAAGTAAGTGCTCAAGTAAATCAATCACGTCCTAGGGTACGTATGTATACGATAATCAGTTCATGTTCACGAAGTTGTTCACGTATAACTATAATCACATAAGTACTAAACATGTATTCCATATCATACAAGTCAAGCGTATCACTTAACAGCAGTTAATCAATCCAGTTAACATTTGGCATAGTTAAATCAGGTTACAGTGCAAAGTATTCAAATTGGCGAAACACGGTTTTGGCGAAACACATATTTGACGAGACACATACTTTGGCGAAACAAGTGCTGTTTTGTCGAGGTCTTGTTTGGCGAAACAGAATCCTAATTCGTCGACTGCCCTTGGCGAAACATATTCTGTTTCGCCGAGAGTTCTGTTTCGTCAAACAGTTCAGTTACGTCGAACATCAGTTACGTAATGAGAAACCCTAATTCTGCCGTCACATAGTACGAGGTATATCAATCATCAAAAACGTAATCATACAGAATTCATTCATCATACCATCCTCATCTAATCAATACATGAATCGCAAGTTATCTAAATGTAGATAGATTCATGATAATAACACGTATTTGATCAGTATTCAATCAACGAGATTAACAAACGTCAAACCGTCATGAGCATCATAAATTCTGGTTTCACCAAATCACATAGTCACATTAATCCGATCAGTTATTAGTATTCCTAAGTCAACATCATGATTCGCATAAGGATACGTAACCGATTAATCATGCATAACGAATCGAGATTATCTTACACATGCATTCACATCCGATCAGAAAATCAATCATACACAACATGTATAGAGAAAACAAGGAATCAAGAAACCGATTTAGCAAGCATGCAACTAACCGAGGTATCGAAGATGATGGTTTAGATCGCTAGAGAGAGCTTGGGGAAACACAGGGCTGCCGACACACACCAGGGAGTTCTAGGGTTCTAACTTTTGCCAAAGGTGTGCACTAGAAGTCGTTACACGTTAATATACACGGATTAACGTTCTGGGCCCGTAATGGGCTTCGGGGAAACTGGGCTCGGCGAAACACAGTTCTGTTTCGTCGAGAATGGGTTGACGGATCCAGTTCCTGTTTCGTCGAGTTGTTATTGGCGAGACACACTTGATTCGTTGTGAAGGTTTTCCAGCACTTAAGTAGTTCAGGTGTTTACTAACCAGTTCACACTATATCATTAACACATACGTTTTATTATATAGCACATAACATATTCCACAATCCTAATACGTTTCATTTTAACACAACGTGTATCATTACAAGTCAAACAAGTCAACAGCTAACAGTCAAAGTCAACGTGCAATAAATGTAACAGTGAAAGTCGGAAACTCGAGTTGTCACAACTTCGTTTGGTTAGTGTTATGGTAAGTTGATTATTATATGCCTAAAAATGACCAAAATCCCTTTTTGCGCATAAATCCGTTTTAAAAATATGTAACCAACTTTTTGACATATAAACTGATTTTGAAACTTAATTAAATATGTTTTGGCATATAAGACTTATCATAGCTCATAATTAACCATCCGAACGCGTATTTACGCAAATGACATGTTAAAGTAGCGTAAACTACCTTAACGGGTCATAACGGGTCAAAAGCACTTAGGTTTCATTCCAAATCAGAATGTAGACTTTGTTAAACCATTTCATATGAGTTCCAACACTCATTTGGTTTACAAGACCTCATTCTATCTGATTCCCCGATTTATATCACGTTACACTAACATAGTATCCGACACATTAGGACATGTTTGAAGCTTTGTTGTTACACTTGATTCGAGGATACTTTTGCAATTTCAAGTGAGTACATAGCTCCCCTCTTTTATGTTTTCCTAAATATTTGGGGTGACTCATATGTGCTAAACCGATTTCAAGTTTTTCAAAAACAAAGATTACGGTTTATATAAAACACGATGATTTCAATAATGTGAACGAACTTGCTGGTGCATTAATTCATAACACGAATGACATTCATTAGCTTTGGCCAAGCCGACCAGTAGTATGTTATGGTACCATAGGACTGACAATCCCGTTACTAGACTATTCACTTTGGTGGGTAGTTTGAGGAATGACAGAATCTGTTATTTTAACAAACCCTTTGGTGGTTTGTTAGTCGAATTAAAGATACCCCTTGGGTGGTATGGTCAAGTCACACAGGTTTGAATGTATTCAAACAGAATGACCAAACGTTTTCATAATTAAAACACGGACGATTTATAACACGGACGATTGACGAATGGTTTATAACACGAACGATTGACGATTGGTTTATAACATGGACGATTTGGACGATTGGTTTTTATAACACAAACGATTGATAACACGGACGATTTGGACGATTGGTTTGTGGTAAGTGATTAGATAACGAGGCGGGTGTAATGTGATAAAAGCATGGTGGATACGCCACTGGTACTTCCTATATATAAGTGCTTTTATCATATTACATGCCGTAGCGTTATCTAGATCACTTGAACAAATGTTTTCAAACGATGTTACGCAACAATGTTTACTTAAAGATATAAACCATATGAAGTTTTCTTCCAAGACGAGTTACTAGTTGGTTTTACAAAAAAAAAATGTTTTAGTCAAGATTCATAGTAACAAGGTTTTCATAAACTTTAACCAACATGTTTTAGTTGGTTAATTATATTGCAATACCAAACACTTTTGATACAAGGTTTTCACTTATCGACTCTAGTAGTCGTACGAGGTATTGCAATATGTATACAAGCCATGAATTTGACATACTCACAAAATCTATGTACTCGCCAGCTTTTTTATGCTGACTCTCTTTTCACATATGTTTTAGGAGTTGTTGTTTGATGATGTGATGATGCTTCACGTAAGATTGGACGAGGGCCTTAGTGACTTAAAATCTGAAAGACAAAATGTTTGAACTTGTTTCTTTTTTATCTAAGACAATGTAAATTACTTATTAATTCAATAAAATGAAACTTTAAACACCATGTGTTGTGAAACAATTTATCTTGTGACGTGACTCCCCGACGTTTCCGCCGTGGTTTGTTGTTTTACGTGGTCGGGGTGTTACAGGAAAGATTGGTATCAGAGCCATGGTTATAGGGAATTAGGTTATTGTAAGACCCTTACTATTAATTAACAGTTTTCGTATAGTTTACGAAAATAAACAAGTAATTATGATTTACATATACGTTGAAAAATACGGGTAAATTAAAACTTTTACAATCTTAGAATAATACTACATAATGTAATTGAGTTCGTCGTTTTAAAAACGACAAAACAATGTGCGGAAACTTCTTTTTCATGTGTTCGGTTCTTGTACTCCGCTTGATCTTCATCCGAGTATTTCTGATGTTCACCTAAATTCAAAACCAACTCAAAAGTTAGTTTTGGTATTTAAATAACGAGTTTAAACAAGTCTGAAATTCAGAATGAACGTATTATAATATATATATTTTTTTTGCCAGCTCCGAAGTCTGTCATTTGTAACTTTTGTGAATTACGCAACCAATACCCAAGTTATGCGCGTAATTCGTTTTGACCCGTTAGAGAATTTAAACTTTTAAGTTTAAATTTCTCTCATTCTTTTCACCCATCATTTTCCCAAATTTGAATTATCTATTTACATTTCACCACAACTATACTCGTGGTGGATTTAGTATAATTGACCAATTTTCCCGGATTCTACACTTCGGTTGGTTGTTTTACGGAAAAGACCCGTCTATAGGCACTTGACCCAAAAAGGCTTATGTCTAAAATGTATAAAACTTACCAAACATCATTTATGTTGTTAAACAACTTCTGGCCAAATATCATGTCAAAACTCGATAGTTAAGACATCGAAATAATTTCTGCAAGTAACGGAATTGTTGCTGTCAACAACTAATTTATTGACAAAACATCCGCGAAAACCTTGTCGAACAACTTTATAAAAATCTATAAAAATTACTAAACATCCTTTATGTTGTAAACCAACTTCTGGTCAAATATCGTATCAAAACTCAATGGTTAAGACGTCGAAACAATTTCTGCAAATAGCGGAACTGTTGCTGTCAACAACTAATTTATTGACAAAATATTCGCGAAAACCTTGTCGAACAAATTTATAAAAATCTATAAAAATTACTAAACATCCTTTATGTTGTAAACCAACTTCTGGTCAAATATCGTGTCAAAACTCAATAGTTAAGACTTCGAAATAATTTCTGCAAGTAGCAAAACTGTTACTGTCAACAACCAATTTATTGACAAAACATCCGCGAAAACCTTGTCGAAAAACTTTATAAAAATCTATAAAAATTACTAAACATCCTTTATGTTGTAAACCAACTTCTGGTCAAATATCGTGTCAAAACTCAATGGTTAAGACCTCGAAATAATTTATGCAAGTAGCGGAACTGTTGCTGTCAACAACCAATTTATTGACAAAACATCCGCAAAAACCTTGTCGAAAAACTTTATAAAAATCTATAAAAATTACTAAACATCCTTTATGTTGTAAACCAACTTCTGGTCAAATATCGTGTCAAAACTCAATGGTTAAGACCTCGAAATAATTTCTGCAAGTAGCGAAACTGTTGCTGTCAACAAGTAATTTATTGACAAAATATCCGCGAAAACCTTGTCGAACAACTTTATAAAAATATCTATAAAAATTACTAAACATCCTTTATTCATTTTCAATACACACAACTGATGTATACCAAAAAAGGGTGTAAGCTTTTACTTACCTCGGATCCAAATTACGCTTTCCTTTTCGTACTTGCTCCGTTTGACCCGCTTCATTCCCAAGCCTCCATCTAGCTTGTCAAGAGTCAAACTATCATCATAATTCACAAGGTGGTTAGATTAGTCATTATAACCACGACTATTCCACCTTACGTATTTTCTATGTCAAAACTACTATTCGACTCCGTCCATGGTTAGTTTAACTCTTCAAAAGTTAACTACCCTTAATTATATGATATGTGCATATAAGCTAAATCGACTTCATGATTAAAATTTGTATTACCCCACATCACGTGTAATTAGTCGAACTAGGAAATTACGCGTTTGATTCATAATTTCAACATATGAACATTGTGGGCATAATTTATAACATCAACAATCAAGTTTCGTATCACCAAAAATAGGCTGTTTTTGGTGACCTGTTTAACCTGTTTACAAGTCTTCAAAAATTATGATTTTTTATGTGGCGTACCTCTCGGAGGGTTAGACCTTGTGTTAAAATTTCAAGATCTAACTCTTTACCAAAAACTCGTAAAAATTCATTTACTAAGCTGCAATCAGATTCGTCACTTCTGACTGCAGCTTACGGAAAAATTCATTTAAAATTCCTCGTTTATCCGATTGACGAAATTCCAATTGGCGATTCTTTTAATCACTTAAAACTTTCTACAGTAAGAATTAGAGATCATAACTCAATTCCTAAATTGAGTTATGACATTCGTAATGGGCTGCAAATTTTGACAGAAAACGCAGCTTGAACCTTTGATACGGAAAAATTCATAAAACGCTCAATTTTCGTAAAAAAATGTGATTCCAGTGGGGTTTTAAAGATATTTCCTGGAATTACATTTTAGACTCAAGAAACACATGTTTTTATCACGTTTTGTCCAGGTTACAGCCAATACAAGTCGGCTGTAAATTCTGATCAAGAGCCGTTTGAATTCAGCTTTCAATTTAAGCATGTTCTTGACATCATAACACTATTTTTTATGCAATTAAAACCCTAAAAACATCTCATACATGAATTTAGTCAAAACCCACTTATCACCTTCAATGGTGATCATGAAATTCTCAAGCATTGAGCACAATTTCAACAATCTAATAACTAGGGTTTGTTCCTAGACATTATTTCACTCTAGGGATGGTATTTTTTACCGAAATACCGGTACCGTACCGGTACCATACCGGTACCGTACCGATGCCGTACCGTACCGATCATAAACGGTACCGGTATCGGTAATAGATTTTTCGAAATTCGGTATCGGTAAAAAACGGTATCGGAACCGGTATTTTTCGGTAAATACCGGTATTAATACCGAATTTAATAATGACTTTATGTATTTTGCTATTATCTTAGATCCCACTATGAGTTATATTTTCTTGAACATTGTTTTACAAAAACCAATATCAAATTTCTTTTGTTTGGTTATTTTTAATCAATTATGATGATTTTTTAGACATGTTGGAATTTGGGTGTTAAAAGTGGAACCCATGGATGTTTACCTTTTGATTTTTTTTACTACTTAATATGTTTAACTTTTGTTTACATTCCTCTATATATTACTCTAGTTCAGTTAATAATGGATGGATGAGTTGCACATGAATTTTTTTTAGGTAAAACAATGGATGACACAAAAGCAGTACCAATGTGGTAAAGTACCGAAATACCGGTACCGAATCTATAAATACGGTATGGTAATCGGTATCCACATTTCCTCAATTTCGGTAACGGTATTTACGGTATCGGTACCGGTACGGTACCGGTATCGTACCGATCTCATCCCTATTTCACTCTAATTTCATCCAAACAACAATCATTCAAGCTTAAATTTCGAACTTCATAAATTCATCAAGAATCCCAACTTCATGGATATCAAAATTTTGACATACCTTACGGTCCTTGCGACCAGGTGATCGTTTCTATGTATTCATGCATCGGTTTTGACCTTGAATCAAGCTTCAATTTGATGATTTTGTAGAGATTAGGGTTTGAGCCCTTTTTTTCCTGCTCTGGTCGATCGACCCACACACACACCAAGTGTGTGTTTTGTTTTCTTTTTTTTTTTAAATAAAACTAGTTTGCCCTCTTGGCAATAATGGTCCCTTATGTTTTATTTTGGTCATTTTAAGCTATAATTCATTATTTATAACTTAATCACATATTACTAACTAGGTTAATTATTCCTAGTTAATTTAATGGATTCGGGAAGTCAGAACCCGTTTTATTTTAAGTCCCGTTAACTCGGGCCTTCTATATACTTTGTTTTCTCAAAGTATTTATCCTCCTTTTATTTATTATTAAGCTTATTTATTTAAATCCTAATAATTTGCGGTTTAATCTTTTCTGCTAACGGTATTATACCCGTTGTTTAGTATTAACGGGGTCTAATTACTAAACCTGTTTTCGGGGTGTTACAGTTGTTAGTAATGCTTTGACATAGACTATAACCTTTCTAGGACCCTAACACAAGTTATCTTGTGTTTAGATCTTAAAACAATATCGCCACCTATCCTTAGGTGACTACCACAACAAGAACACAAATTTCAAATCCGTTTTGAAAATCAATCATCTATTCTTAGATGATTTGTTTTAGGCCTTGTGCCTTCAAAGATTTCAAAATCTCATCAAAATTTGGGTCTTATTAATGTGAACACGTGCTATCTGGAAGGGTGGGTGCGTGTACCTCGAGTTTTCTGTCTAAGGCTAGAGTGTTCGTACAAATCCGCATTATCGGACCAGTCACTCTTACCTGAGAACTCTTGGGGTGAGTGTCCACTTATAGGCTAAAGCATGTCTTCACGATACATTATAAAGACCCATTTACTTTGATTAGTCACTGTGTGTCATTTGTTTGATTTGAGTAACGAACGAATGACCACCTTCCTTATGTTTTGTTGATATTTTCAATACCTCTTTTATCCAATGTCAATCTCATACATTTCTCATGTTTCCTTTTCTTTGTCACCCAGATTAATCAAGCGAACAACAATAACAACAATAACAATGCACCTGTTCCGTGCAACTATAAGACATTCAATTCAGCTAAACCACTTAAATTTTCTGGGTCTGAAGGAGCTACTGGGCTCCTACAGTGGTTCGAGAGTCTAGAAAGCACATTTTGGCACGTTCAATGCCCAAATGAGCGAAAGGTTGAGTTTGCGTCAAGTGTATTTTAGAAAAGGGCGCTTACATGGTGGAATGGTATGATGAGAGACAGGGGTGCCGACGTGGAAATGGCTCAAACCTGTGAAGAGCTTCGAGCTCTAATGATGAAGGAGTTATGTCCTCGTCATGAACTAAGGGCACTGGAAAACGAATTCCACGATCTCAAGAAAGATAGTAGAGAGCACCTTGCCTACATGGATCGGTACGAAAAGTTGAGCTTGTTGTGTCCCACCATGGTTAGCCCATTGGATAAGGCGATAGAGAGGTACATAGACGGTCTGCCTGACCTTGTGCAAGACATCGTTACTTGTAGCAACCCTACCACTATCCGTCAGGCCATCGAGTTGGCTGTAACCCTGACTGAGTCTCGGGTCAGTAAGGGCAAACTTTTTCGCAAAGGCGATAAGAAACAGGCGGCCAAAACCACACAAGAGAATGACAAGACGAAGAAGAACAAAGCTGAGTCATCGAAGAAGTCGAGGAAGCGCAAGGCTTCTCAAAACTTTGCGGTGGTAGCTCAACCAAACCAAGCCTCTCAAAACCAGTAGCACAACCTCCTGCTAGAAAACCATATGCTGGTATTGCACCGTGGTACAACCGATGCAATGGTCATCATCAGGCTCATCTAGCATACCATAGTGCACAACATGTGGGAAACTTGGTTACACGACCAATATATGTCGATCTGCTCTGAATCAAGCTGCACAGAACCCTGATCAACCCAAAGCCAACCTTGCTAGACCTCTATTCCCACCTGGTTCATGCTATAATTGTGGTGAAATGGGCCATTTCAGGAATAACTGACCGAGGCTCGTGAACACAAATGCCAATCCAGCTCATGGATGAGCATTTAACCTTAACGCTAATGATGCCCGTGCTGATAACGAAGTCGTTAACGGTACGTTCCTTGTTAACCATCACCATGCTTCTGTTCTTTTCGATAGAAGTTTTGTATCATTAGCCTTTGAACCTTTGCTTTCGATGCCTAGAACTAAACTAGGAAAGCCCTTATCAGTGGAAATTGCTAGTGGTGAACCCCTTGTACTCGATTCTGTCATTCGTGATTGCCAATTGAACATTGATAACCACCTTTTACCTATTGACCTCACGCCGATGCAATTTGGAAGTGTCGATATCATCATAGGAATGGATTGGTTAACCAAACACCATGCTGAGGTGATCTGTTTTGACAAGGTTGTTCGTATACCTCTTTTGTCTGGTGAAGTCTTAGGGGTTCGTGGAGAAAAACCCTCGAGTAGTTTGAAACTCATGACATGTACTCAAGCCCAAAAATACCTACGAAAGAATTATGTGGCCTTTTTGGCTCATGTCATAGAGGAGAAAGGCAAGAGTAAGAGTATTCAAGATATTCCTATTGTTCGAGATTATCCTGAGGTGTTTCCTGAAGAATTGTCTGGTTTACCCCCAGCACGTCAAGTTAAGTTTCGTATTGTATTGATCTTATACCACGTGCCAACCCGATTGCTAAATCACCTTACCGTCTTGCCCCGTCTGAGATGCAAGAGTTGTCGAAGCAACTACAAGAGTTATCTGACAAAGGATTCATCCGTCCAAGCTTTTCACCTTGGGGCGCTCCTGTTCTAGTTGTAAAGAAAAAGGATTGATCTTTCCGTATGTGTATCGATTATCATGAGCTGAACAAATTCACGATTAAAAATCAATATCCCCTATCATGAATTGATGATCTCTTTGATCAACTGCAAGGTGCTACATGTTTTTCAAAAATCAATATGCGTTCTGGGTATCATCAGCTTCGTGTACTCGATGAAGATATTCCCAAGACTGCTTTCCACACAAGATATGGTTACTACGCGTTCACTGTCATGCCTTTTGGTTTGATAAATGCTCTAGCCGTTTTCATGGGCTTAATGAGTAGGGTTTGTAAACCTTATTCAGACAAGTTCATCATTGTTTTCATCGACGACATCCTTATTTATTCAAAGTCTCGAGCCAATCACGAACAACATCTTTGTCTGACAACGGAACTCCTGAAGAAGGAACAACTCTTAGCCAAGTTCTCCAAGTGTGAATTTTGGCTTAAGGAAGTTTAGTTTTTAGGTCATATTGTCAACAAGCAAGGTATTCATGTGGATCCTTCCAAAATCACTGTGATTAAGGATTGGAACACACCACCTACTCCTATAGAAGTTCGCTCATTCCACGGTCTTGCTGGTTACTATCATTGATTTATCGTGAACTTCTCAAAGATCGCGGTTTCTCTCACTACTTTGACTCAGAAGAATAAGCCTTTTGAGTGGGACCCAAACAAGAGGAAGCTTTTTAAACATTGAAACAAAAATTATGTGATGCTCCTGTCTTATCTTTACCTGATGGAAACGATGATTTCGTTGTCTATTGTGACGCATCGAATCTAGGCCTTGGTTGTGTTCTCATGCAACGAAATAAAGTCATAGCCTATGCATCAAGGCAATTGAAAATCAACGAGAAGAACTACATACCTCATGATCTTGAGTTAGGTGCTATAGTTTTTGCTCTCAAAATATGGAGACACTACCTCTATGGTACGAAGTGTGTGGTTTTCACATATCACAAAAGTCTCCAACACATATTCAATCAAAAGGAGTTAAACATGAGATAACGACGCTGGGTCGAACTCTTGAATGACTACGACTGCGAGATTTGTTACCATCCTGGTAAGGCGAATGTCATAGCCGATGCGCTAAGTCAAAAGGAACATGTCAAGCTTCATTGTGTTCGAGTTCAATCTCATATCCAGACACGTATCCTTCAAGCACAACATACATGTGTAACCCAAGGCTTGTTGAAAAATGAGCTACCGCTTAATCTTGAGCTTCAACTCGAAACGAAAGATAATGGATTACTCTACTGCAAGAACCGTTTGTGGATTCCAAGTCAAGACAAACTTCGCACCCTAGTGATGGATGAAGCTCATAAGTCTCATTCTTCAATCCATCCTGGTGCAAACAAAATGTACAAGGATCTTCCTACTCAGTATTGGTGGCCTGGTATAAAGAAAGACGTTGCCTTGTATGTGTCTAAATGCCTAACTTGTCTCAAAGTCAAGGCTAAACATCAACGCCGATCTTGTTTACTTGAACAACCAAAAATACCGGTATAGAAGTGTCACACCCCGAAATTATCAGAGTTGGCGTGACTGGACCGGTATCTTCATTGCACAGCGAAAGCAAATAAGCTAAGACTTCTAGAAAATTGAACGCCCACTAAGTACTCGACTCCACATGGTTCTCCTATTCCAACCGTGCCATAATTTTCTGAAATGTAACCTAAGAAAGAAACATGCGAAAAATCAACATAAAGTTGAGCGAGTTCATAGTTTGTTTGTAAAATATTTGAAATAAATCTTTTTGAATAACCGGTTTTTGAAGTATTGTTGAGAAAACGAATTTAAAATCATTTTCTTGTCATGTTATACGGAAACTTTGTATGAAAACATGGTATGTATCTTGTATAAATCAAGTATTTTTGTATGTATCTTGTATAAATAAAGTATTTATGTATGTATCATGTATAAATCAAGTATTTCTGTATGTATCTTGTTGTTAATGGGTTGCAAGGCCATTAACATGTGACACGACATAGGAAGTAACCAAACCATAGGCATTTTCTAGTTGTCGATTCACGACTGAGACACAAAAGCACTACTCGGTACTCGTCCTCACCAAGAGTGTGGCTGCCCGAAAACCCGTTAGATCTAACCTTTTGTTCTGTGGTCTAGGTATATTGTTGATTAATGGTGCTTATGGTACCCTATTCGTGACACGATTTCTCGTATCATTTCTCGTATCATTTCTCGTATCATTTCTCAATTCTTGTATTCATCATACCATTTGTAAACATTGTAACATTTGTAACATGTATTTCACCCTCGAGGTTATAAAAATGAAAACAGTTAAAAGAAAAGGGGGAGCATGAACTCACTGGGTTGTCTCGTTTTACGTATGCAGACCAACCTAGTCTCAATATTATCACTAGACGATCCCATTTGTTTTGTAAAAACCGGTATATTTAGTATGATCCGTTCATAAACCATTTAAGTTCCTTGAAATCCATTCGTAACATGATTTAGAAGTATGAGTTTTCGTTCGTTCAAAAACTTTGTATGTTCTTGTAAAACGTGCATGTCTTTCCACCCCGAAAACATTTATAAAAATGTAACACCGTAAAAAGGTGGGGTTATGAACTCACCTGAATATTCCTGTGCAAAGCTAGCTATATACGACTTCGTGATGTCGTTTCCAAGACGTGACTCGCTAGCATGCTTTCTACAATATTCCTAATCACAGAATATCTTATAAGTTTCTAAGTAATTGCGGTACCTACACTACGTGTCACCGAGCTTTACCGAATCGTTAACCGAACGATCTGTTGATATGTTGTTAACTTAATAAAAACAATTAAGTTATACTTGTTAAGTTTCGTTTACTAAGTCTAGAAAGTACTTAGTTTTCGAGAAATTCGAATATATAAATGTTTATACAAAATATAAATATATCGATAGGATATTGTTTGTCGTTCCGAGAAGCCGTACGTGTATAAAATGAATATTTATATGAAAATAACGTATAACGAACTCGTCCGGCGATATATATAATGTATATACATATTGTACCGTGTAGGCGTTTGAAATAAATATGAAAGAATCGTCGAGTCGTTATGTTCAAAAATATCTATATTTGCTTGTAAAAGAATCCGTTTTGTTTGTTATTTGAAAATAAATATGTAGACTATATTTATTTTTATAGAAGAAATCCCGAAATTTCAATGTTTAAACCAAATATAAATACTTATATTCTTTTCTTTTTTTTTTATAAAAGATATCCGACTTTTTGACGTTGTAATAAATATAGATAACTATATTTATTTTATAAAGCTTTCAAGTTTGGTTGTCTTGTAAAACTGATTGTCGAACATTGAAAACGTGTTTCTCGTAAGTAAATAAAGTGTCGTTCGAAATTAATTGTATGTGTATCTTGCATTTATAAATACCGTTTGAATAAAACGTGTTTTAGTTTTACGGATTTTCTCGAAAAACGGGCAGAGTTTCCTCTGTTTTTGGACACCCCCGACAACACAAGTTGTCATTATTTTATCAAAATTCAACAATTATTCGATCATCAATATATAATTTTCGTAAAAACGACAAAATGTAAACAAAATACTATTCCGAATCGGTTCGAGCTCGTTTATCACGTAAGTATTAAAACTAAAAATATAACGTAAACATTAAACACGTCGTTAATCTTTACAAAATCTTCGCGTCGGGATGTTTGACCGAGTTGACTCGGTCTGACCGAGTCGACCGAACCGCCTCATGATCTGACCCGAACCAAGCTGACCCGTTGACCAGTGTTGACCATCTTTGACCCTGTTTGACCGCGGCTGACTGAGACCCGAACCAAACCGAAACCCGAATGCTCGCTGACCAGTTAACTGTTGACCCGAACTGGACCCACTGAACCATCCTTGAATCAGCTAACCCGAAACTCCCAAAATAAAACCTAAAACAAACCTGCTCCAGTAACCAAATCTGAGCCAATCTCGGACTTCCCAGCATCGTAAATCGTAAAACGAGAGAGGGGGGCGCTGTTTTGCTAAGAAAAGTCGTCGAACAGAAGTCTACGCCGTCGATCACGGCGGCGCCGCCGTCGGAAAAAATCCACCAGCCACCGCCGGGCTCTCAGTTGTTGTTGTCGGCTCAACTGGAGCTCCTCCGCACTCCGCCACTCTCCATCTTCTCTGCTCGTTCTCTCTCGGTCTCTTTCTCTCTCTCCCTCTCTCTGTGCTACGCTGTCGTACACCACCACCGGCTCCGCCGGTTCTCTGTCGTTGACGCCGCGCCGCCACCATCATCAGCCGATAATCCGCAGGGGGGTGTCGAGTGGGAGAGAAGGAGACAAATGGATGTTTGGCTTTGTTGTGATTTCTATGTGTGGAGGAGGATGAAGTTATAGCTTGATTTAGATTTTGTGTGTGTGTCTGTACATATAATCGAGTGAGAGAGAGGAGGGGAAAGGCAGGCAATGGTTTGTGTTTTGATTCTTGAATGGGGGTAAGGTTCTTTTTATAGGGATGTTGGGATTTTTAAAGATTTGTGTGTTTCAATCTTTTGAGACCAAAATCTTTTAGAGATTTTGCAAATCTCTTGTAGAGATTTAATAGGATTTTGCAGAGATTTGGCAAATATTTTGCTTAGATTTGTAGAGATTTTTAGAGATCTTTAGAGATCTCATAAGATCTAATTTATTATGCAGGTTTAGGCTTGTGGGTTTTGGGCTTGGGCCCAGGGCCCACAAGCCCATCTCATGTGTAAGTGGCCCGTAATTCCTACGAGACCTGATATCACGACCCAAACTCCATAAGCATAAAATATTCGTGTAACATCCATATTTGTCGGCGTTGTCAGTATTTCGTACGGTTTCAGTTTATTGTCGTTTAATTCCCAACAGTATCTCCGCAGATCGTCACATGCGCACTGTAGAACCGCATAAGCATTCCTAAGCTTACTGAGGCCCTAATTAAGTTAATGTGCGTCGTAAACACTATTTAATGTCGCGTAAATCACCTGCTAATCGTGTAATTAAGAGCCCTAAATCACCGGTTGTCACATTCTCCCCCTGTTAATAAAATTTCGTCCTCGAAATTTAGACTACATCAACTCCTAAGAGTTACGTTATGCGTAAGTAAATACGAATAATGTCAAAAGAAACAAGATATACTAATACAGTCACCAATGTGACCAGGTTAATAGGGGTCCAATAAAAGAGGAATTTCGAGCAATAGAATTCCAAACAAACATTCACAATATGCAAATGAATTCTAGAAACGAGAACATCCACTAAATGGAACTTAGAATCAACAAGCTCAATGAAATAGTTTTGCATGAAAAGCTCGATCATGATCAGCCCAAGCTGCAAATTATACCGACGCCACAAGGTGTCGTAGTGAATGAAACAATTCAAATATAGCGGTGATCGAACAAGTATCACTTGTGTTTTGCATAAAACGCTCAATCATGATTAGCCCAAGCTACAAGTTTGTACTGACACCACAAGGTGTCGTAGTGATTTAAATAATTCAACAATAGCGGTGATCAAAAAAATTCACCGTGTTTGAAATCAAATGAAAGCGTAATAAAGTGAATCTGAAAGTTTGTTTCAAATGACATCATAGAATTTTCAATTGAAGATGGAACATCAAAGAATTAATGTTTTCGATCGAAGATGAAGAAACAATAAATATCGCAAAATATTCGATCGATGTTGAAAGAAACTTTAGTAGGTACACCGGAATATAGAATGAATTTGTGTACCATCGCCTTAACACACGATTGTGTTAAGACTGCTGTAATATGATAAATCAAAGCGGATTTAAAGCAAATCAATAATTTAAATCCGTGCATGAGATGTGCAAACGAGATTAGCGCAAGCTTCAATTAGTGAAAACACCATCACAAGATGTTGAAATCAATAAACAACTTAATGGAGTCGTAGACCAAACAAGTCCACTATGACTCGGAACAAATAAAACGCTTATTTGAAACGAAACCACATGCGTAACAAACAATGCATGCGTAACATATGAATTCCCCAAGAAATGAAGCAATTGAACATTCGCTATACTGAAAGAAATAATCGTGATACAATGACCATCAAGAGGAGTAGGGATACGAAAATCTACTCAGTAAATGTGAAAGTCGAAATTTCAATAAAAGAAATTTGAGGACTTTACCTAGGGTTGCGTGTGATAACCGGTTGTTAGTTGACATTACCACGGAATGTCGAACATAGCGTACTCGTCGTTAACTGAAATAGGGGGAATACGGTGACTTGCGTCTTTTCCTTGCTGTGATTCGTGTCGCTGCAGGATCGCGTGACAAGCTGTCGCATCCTGATCGGTAATTCTCCTTGCTGACGGGATTAGCATCATCGCTTAAGTGCTCAATCGTGTCTTCTCAAAGACCTTGTCTCGAAAGTCGTATGTGATGCACCCCACGTCCGCTGACGTATAGTTTGAGCTTCATGCACTCTTGCACGCCTGTGCTTCATTTTGTGTAGGTTACCTGCTCGGTTACTTAAAACAGCATGGACGACATAATAATGGCGTTTGTCCGAGTTAATAAACATGGTGCCTACGTGACGACCTTTAATGAACTTAGACATAAGTTTCCGAAGGTCTTAAATGCATGTTTCCTAAACTCTCAGAGTTTTGTGTACTGTATGTAATTGTTTTTGTGTACCATGTATAAAACACCATAATAGCGTATGTTTGAAAACAAAATTTTGACTGTTTGTTTTTCGGCAACGGTTGGAGAGCATATTCGAGTCTTAGGCATTCTGTACGTATTTAAAGTCTTAATAATCTAAGTCCCCAGAGAAATATGAGGTTAGAGCCTAGGTGTTTCTATAGAAACCCTATTCGCTGTAACCTATAGCTTTGATACCAATCTGTCACACCCCGAAATTATCAGAGCTGGCGTGACTGGACCGGTATCTTCATTGCACAGCGGAAGTAAATAAGCTAAGACTTCTAGAAAATTGAACGCCCACTAAGTACTCGACTCCACATGGTTCTCCTATTCCAACCGTGCTATAATTTTCTGAAATGCAACCTGAGAAAGAAACATGCGAAAAATCAACATAAAGTTGAACGAGTTCATAGTTTGTTTGTAAAAGATTTGAAATAAATCTTTTTGAATAACCGGTTTTTGAAGTATTGTTGAGAAAACGAATTTAAAATCATTTTCTTGTCATGTTATACGGAAACTTTGTATGAAAACATGGTATGTATCTTGTATAAATCAAGTATTTCTGTATGTATCTTGTATAAATCAAGTATTTCTGTATGTATCATGTATAAATCAAGTATTTCTGTATGTATCTTGTTGTTACTTGGTTGCAAGGCCATTAACATGTGACACGACATAGGAAGCAACCAAACCATAGGCATTTTCTAGTTGTCGATTCACGACTGAGACACAAAAGCACTACTCGGTACTCGTCCTCACCAAGAGTGTGGCTGCCCGAAAACCCGTTAGATCTAACCTTTTGTTCTGCGGTCTAGGTATATTGTTGATTAATGGTGCTTATGGTACCCTATTCGTGACACGATTTCTCGTATCATTTCTCGTATCAATTCTCGTATCATTTCTCAATTCTTGTATTCATCATACCATTTGTAAACATTGTAACATTTGTAACATGTATTTCACCCCCGAAGTTATAAAACTGAAAACAGATAAAAGAAAAGGGGGAGCATGAACTCACTGGGTTGTCTCGTTTTACGTACGTAGACCAACCTAGTCTCAATATTATCACTAGACGATCCCATTTGTTTTGTAAAAACCGGTATATTTAGTATGTCCGTTCGTAAACCATTTGAGTTCCTTGAAATCCATTCGTAACATGATTTAGAAGTATGAGTTTTCGTTCGTTCAAAAACTTTGTATGTTCTTGTAAAACGTGCATGTCTTTCCACCCCGAAAACATTTATAAAAATGTAAAACCGTAAAAAGGTGGGGTTATGAACTCACCTGAATATTCCTGTGCAAAGATAGCTATATACGACTTCGTGATGTCTTTTCCAAGACGTGACTCGCTAGCGTGCTTTCTACAATATTACTAATCTCGGAATATCTTATAAGTTTCTAAGTAATTGCGGTAACTACACTACGTGTCACCGAGCTTTACCGAATCGTTAACCGAACGATCCGTTGATATGTTGTTAACTTAATAAAAAAAATTAAGTTATGCTTGTTAAGTTTCGTTTACTAAGTCTAGAGAGTACTTAGTTTTCGAGAAATTCGAATATATAAGTATTTATACAAAATATAAATATATCGATAGGATAGTGTTTGTCGTTCCGAGAAGTCATACGTGTATAAAAAGAATATTTATATGAAAATACCATATAACGAACTCGTCCGCCGATATATATGATGTATATACATATTGTACCGTGTAGGCCTTTGAAATAAATATGAAAGAATCGTCGAGTCGTTATGTTCGAAAATAACTATATTTGCTTGTAAAAGAATCCGTTTTGTTTGTTATTTGAAAATAAATATGTAGACTATATTTATTTTTATAGAAGAAAACCCGAAATTTCGATGTTTAAACTAATTATAAATACTTATATTCTTTTCCTTTTTTTTGTTTATAAAAGATATCCTACTTTTTGACGTTGAAATAAATATAGATAACTATATTTATTTTATAAAGCTTTCAAGTTTGGTTGTCTTGTAAAACTGATTTTTGTCGAACATTGAAAACGTGTTTCTCGTAAGTAAATAAAGTGTCGTTCGAAATTAATTGTATGTGTATCTTGCATTTATAAATACCGTTTGAATAAAACGTGTTTTAGTTTTACGGATTTTCTCGAAAAACGGGAAAAGTTTCCTCTTGTTTTGGACGCCCCCGACAACACAAGTTGTCATTATTTTATCAAAATTCAACAATTATTCGATCATCTATATATAATTTTCGTAAAAATGACAAAATGTAAACAAAATACTATTCTGAATCGGTTCGAGCTCGTTTATCACGTAAGTATTAAAACTAAAAATATAACGTAAACATTAAACACGTCGTTAATCTTTACCAAATCTTCGCGTCGGGATGTTTGACCGAGTTGACTCGGTCTGACCGAGTCAACCGAACCGCCTCATGATCTGACCCGAACCAAGCTGACCCGTTGACCAGTGTTGACCATCTTTGACCCTGTTTGACCGCGGCTGACTGAGACCCGAACCAAACCGAAACCCGAATGCTCGCTGACCAGTTAACTGTTGACCCGAACCGGACCCATTGAACCATCCTTGAATCAGCTAACCCGAAACTCCCAAAATAAGACCTGAAATAAACATGCTCCCGTAACCAAATATGAGCCAATCTCGGACGCCCCAGCGTCGTAAATCGTAAAACGAGAGAGGGGGCGCTGTTTTGCTAAAAAAGTCGTCGAACAGAAGTCTCCGCCGCCGATCACGGCGGCGCCGCCGTCAGAAAAATCTACCGGCCACCGCCGGGCTCTTAGTTGTTGTTGTCGGCTCCACTAGAGCTCCTCCGCGCTCCGCCACTCTCCATCTTCTCTCCTCGTTCTCTCTCGGTCTCATTCTCTCTCTCCCTCTCTCTGTGCTACGCTGTCATACACCACCACCGGCTCCGCCGGTTCTCTATCGTTGATGCCACGCCGCCACCACCATCAGCCGATAATCAGCAGGGGGTGTCGAGTGGGAGAGAAGGAGACAAATGGATGTTTGGCTTTGTTGTGATTTCTATGTGTGGAGGAGGATGAAGTTGTAGCTTGATTTGGATTTTGTGTGTGTGTCTGTACATATAATCGAGTGAGAGAGAGGAGGCCAAAGGCAGGAAATGGTTTGTGTTTTGATTCTTGAATGGGGGTAAGGTTTTTTTTTATAGGGATGTTGGGATTTTTAAAGATTTGTGTGTTTCAATCTTTTGACACCAAAATCTTTTAGAGATTTTGCAAATCTCTTGTAGAGATTTAATAGGATTTTGCAGAGATTTAGCAAATATTTTGCTTAGATTTGTAGAGATTTTTAGAGATCTTTAGAGATCTCATAAGATCTAATTTATTATGCAGGTTTAGGCTTGTGGGTTTTGGGCTTGGGCCCAGGGCCCACAAGCCCATCTCATGTGTAAGTGGCCCGTAGTTCCTACGAGACCCGATATCGCGACCCAAAATCCATAAGCATAAAATATTCGTGTAACATCCATATTTGTCGGTGTTGTCAGTATTTCATACGGTTTCAGTTTATTGTCGTTTAATTCCCAACAGTATCTCCGCAGATCGTCACACGCGCACTGTAGAACCGCATAAGCGTTCCTAAGCTTACTGAGGCCCTAATTAAGTTAATTTGCGTCGTAAACACTATTTAATGTCGCGTAAATCGCCTGCTAATCACGTAATTAAGAGCCGTAAATCACCGGTTGTCACAAGAAGTAGGAGAACATTGCAATGGATCTCATCACTAAGTTACCACGCACATCTTAAGGTCATCATGCTATTTGGGTAGTCATCAATCGTCTAACAAAGTCAGCACACTTTTTGCCGATTCGTGAGGGTCTATCTGCTGACAAGCTCCCCAAGATCTATGTAGATGAGATTGTATCTCGACATGGTGTTCCTTTGAACATCATATCTGACTGTGATGCTCGATTCTCATCTCAATTTTGGAAGACCATGCAATCTGCCATGGGAACCAAACTCAATCTGAGCACTGCTTATCATCCCCAAATGGATGGATAATCCGAGAGAACAATACAAACACTGAAGGATATGCTTAGAGCATGTGTGATAGACTTTGGTGGTAATTGGGATTCGCATCTACCGTTGATCGAGTTCTCTTACAACAATAGTTATCACGTTAGCCTCAACATGGCGCCTTTAGAAGCTCTATACGGGTGAAAATGTCGTTCACCTGTCTGTTGGAATGAGGTCGGTGAAGCTCAGCTTACTGGACCTGAACTCATTCTAGAAACAACAGACAAAGTCAAGAAAATTCGCGATAACCTTATGATAACTAGAAGCCATCAAAAGAGTTATGTGGACAAGTGACACAAGCCCTTGGAATTTCAAGTCGGAGACCATGTCCTACTCAAGGTATCCCCTTGGAAAGGAGTGGTTAGATTTTGAAAGAAAGGAAAACTTGCACCACGATATGTTGGACCATTCAAGATCATTGAGAGGATCGGAAAGGTGGCCTATCGACTTGAGCTACCTCCTAAACTCGGGAATATTCACCCAACATTCCACGTGTCCAATTTCAAAAAGTGTTTAGCCGATACAAATCTCCACATTCCCCTCGACGAAATTCACGTTGATGACACTGTGCACTTTGTCGAGAAACCTGTGGAGATATTGGACCGTGAAGTCAATAAACTAAAGCACAAACGAATACCGATAGTCAAAGTTCGTTGGGAATCAAACGTGGCCAAGAATTTACTTGGGAGCGAGAGGATCAAAAGAAAGCAAAATACCCACATCTGTTTTCACAAGTCTCCTATAATTAAATTTCGGGACGAAATTTCCTAAAGTATGGGAAACTGTGACATTTGTGTATTTCAATCGTTGTACAACTCCGAACAATTCAATAATCAATGAGACATTGTGTTTTAATCCCGGATATTGTATTATTACATGTGACAATTGCACGTTTTAGTTTTTGTTCGATTTCAAACTCTTAAACCTTTTCTCGAAAGTTATACGTAAACTGTTACGTAAACGTAATCAGTTTAACGCAACTACACTCTGGAACAAGTTCATAAGTTAAACATACCCTAAATATCCTTTACATAACTTAGAAATAAGTTTTGAAGGGTTCGGTATGGTAAAAACAAGTTTATTCGATCACAGGGACTATTTGCGACAAACTGTGAAAGTCTACCGATTCACGTATTTCTTAATACGGAACACGTATGCACATCCAAAAATTTTTTTAATCATTAAAATCTTGTATTTTAATGATAAGAATGCAAAAATATCGTTCGTTATGCAATTACGGTCGTTTTCGCATTAGTTAAAGCGTTCGTCGTAATTAAGCGAAAAATGCCACCGTACAACCGAACAAACTGACATCCATGACATTTCTGGGCATAATTCAAGTCCCATATGCTTTAACGTCCTTATAAAGCCAAAAATTTGGGTTAACAGGGGTTAAATGCGTCAAAAACACATAAATTCATGTGCAGGGGCCAGTTTTGCCAAAACTTGAAACCTGATGTCAGTCACTGGCGGGGGCCGAGAGACAAGCCTAAGTCTCTCACGGGGCATGAGAGACACCAGTATCAGAAATTTTCAAAACAGCAACAGCCTTTGTTTTTCTAAGTTGGTTTTTCATTCTTGTGGGCAATTTGAGTGATCTTCAAGGCTTTAAATCTGAACCAAATACTTGTATTCATCACATTAATCCTTGGGCAACACTCCAAGACACTTGGCATGATCTTGTGGCTTCTAAACATGTATAAGTAGGCCTCAAATCTGCCCAATTCATTGCTCATTCCATTCTTTCTTCACTCACTTGCTCTATTGGAGTTGCTACCATCTTTGGAGGCCTCCTAACTGAGTTATCTTTCATCCTCAAACACAAGTAAGTGTTCTATCCAGTCTTGTTTATTTATTTCAGCTATTTTAAGTTGAAAGTCAAATAGTTTGACTACCATTTGACTTTTGGTTTTGACCATGAATTTTTCAAGTCAAAGTTCAATTGAACTTTGCAACGTGATCGTAATCATGATGGTTATAATCTCTTGCGATTATACCTACTGATTACCATGTTTATGTAACATCTGTGCTTGTAATCATTATGAACAGTACCATTATCAATAAAACAATGTCATTTGATCCCAATGTTTGTTTGGTTATGTTTTACATTTTTCATGTTTTGACTTTTATTCAATTTCAAACTCTATATCACTTTCTAGAGAGTTATACGCAAACTGGTGCGTAAACGTAGCCAGTTTAATGCGACAAATACTCCGGAACATCAACATATACTTAACATACCTTAAATAACCCTTACATAACTTAGAAATAAGTTTTGAAGGCTTTGGTATGGCAAAAACAAGTTAATTCGCTTACAGGGACTAAACTTGACAAACTGCGAAAGTATGCCAATTTGAACTGTAACGAACATTCCGGAACATGACCGTAAGTTAAACATACCATAAATATCCTTTACATAGCTTAGAAATAGGCTTTGAGGGGTTCGGTATGCTAAAATAATTTTTTGGGGTCATTCAGGGACTAAAAGCATCAAAAAGTGCACAAGTTTGCATTTTCGCGCATAACTTACGTTCTGAATACATCCGGACATCCAAACATTTATGTAAGCACTAAAATATTTTATTTTAGTGTTTGGCATAAGAAAAATCCATTCATCACGCCATTTGGATCATTTTTCGCGCTTATGCGCATTCCGTCGTAATTAACCGAACAACGTAACCGTGCGGCTAAACGAACCGACACCTGAGATATTTTTGAGCACATTTTAAGTTCCCTATACTTTAACTTCATTTTAAAGCTTTGAAATGGGGTTAACGGGGCTTAAACGTGTCAAAAAAAAATGCATCGAAAACCAAGTTTTGAGGTTGTAGGGACTGAAACTGTAAATCTGTCAAACTAGGTCCGTAAGTAGGGGCCAGATGCAGCAAAACATTTTTTTACAGCTATTAACAGCCCTTAACACTCTCCAAAGGCCAAGTGCCTAGTGTCAAACTCTTATGGTGGATGGCAAATGAGTTACCACAACTTTCCAACAAGTGTACGGCTTAGATCGTGCCCCCTTTTCCAAGAAATGATCCTAACGGTGAACAAAAAACTATAAATACCCACCTCCACCCTTCACTTTTCCTCACAAGAATCTGATCTAATGTGCTCTAAGTTGAAACCTTTGTTTCATACCTGAGCTATTTTGATCTAGATTAGCATTCGGGGACCCTTCGTAAGTGTTCCTTCGTTCTTTTATTGTTTTTCGAGTCCGAAAGTCAAACTTTGTTTGACTTTCTGCATTGACCAGTTTATGGTCAATGCGAAGTTCGTTTGAACTTCGCAACGTGATTGTAATCACGATGGTTATAGTCCCTTGTGACTATACCTACTGATTACCACGTTGTCTAGGGTCGTAAGGGTAAGCGATCTAATAAATCGCTTATACCTTCGAACCCGACCCATTTGGTCGATCATTAGGATCCGACCAAACACATTAGGTGACCATAGCATATAGGGAATAACCTTCCGAGGTTATACCTTATGGTCGCTTCGTTTAAGTAGTTGTATGACAGGTAGTTTATATGCCTTAGGTAAATTACCAAAATACCCCTTTGATGCCAAAATTCATTTTAAACATATGTAACATAACTTTTGACATCTAAACTGATTTGACAACAATATTAGACATGTTAAGGCATATGTTACTTGTCATAGGACTAGTTAGGCGGTCCGAACGCGTTTCACGCGAGCGACGCGTTAAAGTAGCATAAGCTACCTAAACGGGTCGTAATGGGTCGTAAGCACTTAAGTTAGGTTTCAATTAGTATGTAGGCTTTGTTAAACCATATGACACGAGTCTCCATACTCGTTTGGTTTACGAACCCTAATTCTATCTAAATCTTCCGATATAGGTCCGGTTTATTAACATAGTTACCTATATTAGGTGCCGTTTGATTCCGTGATCTCTAGCATTGCTTGGTGGTTATCTTAGGACTTCTGAGCAATCTCAAGTGAGTACATAGACCCCTCTGTTACTGTTTTCCAAACTGTTTTGGGGTGAAACACATGTGCCTACTTGTTACTTTCGTGCTTTCGTGCTTTCACATCGTATACTTGCTATGTTCATTAGTACATTTATAGTACATGATTTCATTGTGTTCATGCTATGTATGCCCATTGTGTGCATACTTAGTACATTGTTTTACATTACATTTCATGCTATGTATGTCCATTGTGTGCACACTTAGTACATTGCTTTACATTACATTTCATGCTATGTATGTCCATTGTGTGCATACTTAGTACATTGTTTTACATTGCATTTCATGCTATGTATGCCCATTGTGTGCGTACTTAGTACAGTTGTTTTCATCACATGCTTACATTTTGTTATGACATTTGGGTTGTTTACAATGGAACAATACATTCATTAACATTAGCTACGCCGTTCGTTAGTAGGTAGTGGTACCATAGGAATTGACAACTCCCGTTCCTGAAATCCTGGGTTTGTTTGGATTGGAAGGAATGACCGAATTCGATATACATAACTTAGATAAACCTTTAATTTGTTTAAGGGTTTATCGCCACAGTCTCAAGGCTTGGATGTATGCATTTTCACAATACCGCATAAATGTTTGTATCAGTAAAGCATGCATTTGTTACACAAAACATAACTTTGATTTAAACCATGTTTTACTTCAATACCTTGTTTTTGTGCATTTTACATATGGTTTAGTTGATATATTTCACTGACCATACATGATATTTTTGGGTAAACATTACATGATCTACATTAACATAAACATTTTGACATTGATATACACATTTAGTGGTTTACATTGGACATAGACATTTCAATATGGTTTACACATTAACACATGACAATTCATTTATACATGAACAATTTACATTGATGGTTGGTTTGGGTAAATGATTCGAGTAACGAGGCGTGTGTAATATAATACAAGCATGGTGGATACGCCGCCGGTACTTCCTATAAATAAGTGTTTGTATCATATTTCATGTCGTAGCGTTACTTAAATCATTTCAATATTTGACATATTACATTTTACATAAACAACTTATTTTCACAAGACGTTGATTTACAAAACAACTTATCTTATACAAACTCATTTTTACTTGGTTATTCATTTAACCTTACATTATTCTCTTACTCATACATATCATTGCTTTTTAATGATTTACAAAACAAAACAACTTACAAGGTTCATGACTGACTGTTATTAAACAATTTTTCCTAAACTTATAAGTCATGAATCCTATTTTCACAAAACCTATGTATCTCACAGGCATTTTTATGCTGACGTACCTATTTTCACATGTGTTTTCAGGAGCTTTTCCGTAGGATGATGATCGTGACACTAGGGCGGACCTGTGCCTTAGAGACATAAAATGAAGATAGACTTAGTTTAATTATGTTCTGAACTCTTTATTTCCTGTTTAAGACAATGTAACTCTTATGTTTATAAATAAAATACAACTTTGAATGCCATGGTTATGAAACAATTAATTCTGTTACAACACTCCCCGACGTTTTCTGCCACGTTTTGTATGTTATACGTGGTCGGGGTGTGACAGAAGAGTTGGTATCAGAGCCAATGGTTATAGGGAATTAGGTTATTAGTAATTCTTTGACCTAGACTATAACCTTTCTAGGACCCTAACACAAGTTATCTTGTGTTTAGATCTTAAAACATGCACATCACCTATCCTTAGGTGATTATCAAAACAAAAACCAAATTTTCCAAAACGATTTTTTTGAAAAACAATCATCTGTTTTTGAATGATTTATTACAAGGTTTTGAACCCTCTTTTGTAAGGTTTTGAACCCTTCCAGTTTGACTAAATTTTTGGCCTTGTGCCTTCAAATTTTCAAAATCTCATCAAAGTTTTGGGTTTTAAATAATGTGAACACGTGCAAACTGGAAGAGTGAATGCCTGTATTCTGGGTTTTCTGTCTAGGCAAGCACTTCGTATATATCTCATCAGACGTGAGACCAGTTGTGCTTACCTGGGAATTCTTGGGATGAGTGTTCACTTATAGGCGAGCATGTCTTCGTGATACATTATTTTTGATCCATTTACTTTGATTAGTCACTGTGTGTCGTTTGTTTGCTTCATAATGCGGAAAAATGACCACCATCCTTGCTTTTGTTGATTTTGTTTCATCTCATTCTCTTCATCCAATCATCTCACTCGTTTCCTTACATGATTTCCTCTTTTAGAATGCCTCCTCGACGCGAAAACCAGATAGCGACTGCCGAACTGGCAGAAATTATTGCGCAGTAGATGGCTGCTCAATTCCCAAATCTCTTTGCTCAATGGCACCAAGCCAACAACAATAACAATGCTCCATGCAAATACAAGGATTTTAACTCGGCTAAACCACTCAAGTTTAGTGGTTCTGAAGGAGCGACTGGGCTTCTTCAATGGTTCGAGAGCATTGAGAATACTTTCCGCCACGTGCAGTGTCCGGATAATCGCAAGGTCGAGTTTTCTTCGAGCGTGTTTCAGAAGAGGGCTCTTACATGGTGGAATGGGGTAATGAGAGATCGTGGTGCAGAGGTTGCTCTAGCACAAACTTGGGCTGAACTTAGGGCTCTTATGATGTGGGAGTTCTGTCCTCGTCATGAAGAGCGAGCGTTGGAGAAGGAGTTTGATGATTTGAAGCAAGATAATGGCGAGCACAGGGCATACACTGATAGGTTTGAGGAGTTGAGTCTGCTATGCCCAACAATGGTTACCCCACTCGATAAGGCTATCGAAAGGTACATTGACGGCCTACCTGACTCAGTGCAAGACATCATTACTGGTAGTAACCCTGCCACACTCCGTCAGGCTATCGAGTTATCAGCGACATTGACTGAGTCGCAGATTCGGAAGAATAAGTTACACAGGAAGGGTGACAAGGGCAAGAAACAAACATCTGACAAAGAAGATAGCAAGAAAGGTCAAAACAAGAATGGAAAAGATTCTGGTTCATCGAAGAGGGCAAGGAAGCGTAAGGTTTCCCAAAACTATGCTGTCACTGCCCAAGCTAACCAGGCAGCTCCCAACAAACCCGCACAGCCTCCAGCGAAGAAACCCTATTCAGGGAATGCACCTTTGTGCAATAGATGCAACAGTCACCATCAGCCACAACATCAGTGTCGTTTCTGTACTAACTGTGGGAAGTCAGGTCATCTTGCCGATGTTTGTCGGTTTGCTCAGAATCGCGCAGTTCAGAACCCGGCTCAACAAGTTGCTCAGCATCCTGCTCCGCAACAGGGTCAAGCTGCACGACCACCCTACCCACCAGGTGCTTGTTATAACTGTGGGGATCTGACCCATTACAGAAATCGGTGCCCAAGGCTGGCTAACCAGAATCAGAATCCAAACCAGAATCAGGCTCAAGCTCGAGGGCGAGTCTTCAACATGAATGCCCAAGAGGCGCAGGTGGACGATAATGTGGTGAACGGTACGTTTTTTATTAATAATCAGCCTGCATCTGTTCTTTTTGATTCGGGTGCCGACAAGAGTTTTGTGTCATTATCTTTTGAGCCAATGCTTCGCGTGTCTAGAACGAAACTAGGAAAACCCTTGACAGTAGAAGTTGCTAGTGGTGAACCCATTGTTCTTGATTCTGTTCTACGCAACTGCCAGTTGAATCTTAACGACCATCTTTTTCCTATCGACCTACCGCCTATGCAACTTGGAAGCTTCGACGTTATTGTCGGAATGGATTGGTTATCCAAGCATCACGCGGAGGTAGTTTGTTTCGAGAAGATCGTTCATGTGCCGCTTTCGACAGGCAAGATCCTACAGGTTCAAGGTGAGAAACCGTCTGGTGGTCTCAAGCTCATGTCTTGCTTTAAAGCTCGGAAGTATCTACGGAAGAACTATGTGGCTTTCTTAGCACATGTTACAGCAGATAAAGGCAAGGGTAAGTCTATTTCAGATATTCCTGTCGTTCGGGATTATTCTGAAGTATTCCCTGAAGAGTTACCCGGTCTACCCCCAGCACGCCAAGTCGAGTTCCGCATTGATCTCGTACCTGGTGCAAATCCCATTGCCAGAGCTCCATATCATCTTGCACCGTCTGAGATGCAAGAGTTGTCTAATAAGCTTCAGGAGCTCTCTGACAAAGGCTTTATCCGTCCCAGCTTTTCACCTTGGGGTGCTCCCATTCTTTTTGTCAAGATGAAGGATGGATCCTTTAGGATGTGTATCGATTATCGTGAGCTTAACAAGCTTACCATCAAGAATCGATATCCCCTACCTCTAGGGGTGTAAACAAGCCCAGAGGCTCGAGAGCTACTCGTGATCGGCTCGGTTAAAAGCTCGAACGAGCCGAGCCTTAACGAGCCCGAGCCCGAGCTCGAGCCTGAAATAGAGCTCGTTTTGTTATCGAGCCCGAGCTCGAGCCTGAAATACAAAGCTTGTTTAGGCTCGCGAGCCTAAACGAGCCCATACAAAATTTTAATTTTTTAATATATAATATATTAATAATGATGATAACATTGATGAGCCGAGCTCGAGCCGAGCTTTACCTTGTTTAAGCAATGTTGAAGTGAGCTCGAGTCGAGCTTTTAGCTCATTTAAGGTTGTTATCAAAATAGTTCGAGCCGATTCGAGCCGAGCCCGAGCTTTGGGTTTTACTAGGGAGCCGAGCTCGAGCTCAAAGAAGTAGGCTCGAACCGAGCCGAGCTCGAGCTCGAGCTTCATAAAAACCTAACGAGCCGAGCTCAAGCCTGGTCGAGCTCGGGTTCGGCTCGGCTCGTTTACACCCTTACCTACCTCGCATAGATGATCTCTTTGATCAGTTACAGGGCGCTTCTTATTTTTCGAAGATTGATCTGCGATCTGGATATCATCAACTTCGGGTGCATGAAGAAGATATTCCCAAGACAGCGTTCCGCACTCGTTATGGGCATTATGAGTTCACAGTCATGCCATTCGGTTTGACTAATGCTCCTGCTGTTTTTATGGATTTAATGAATAGGGTCTGCAAGCCTTATTTGGATCAGTTCGTCATTGTTTTTATTGACGACATCTTGATTTATTCTAAGACGCGAGCTGATCACGAGCAACATCTTCGTCTTACTCTGAAACTCCTAAAGAAAGAGCAACTTTTCACCAAATTCTCCAAGTGTGAATTCTGGCTTAAAGAAGTTCAATTCTTAGGACATATCATCAACGAACAAGGTATTCATGTAGATCCCTCCAAGATCTGTGCGATTAAGGATTGGGATACGCCTACTACTCCCACTGAGGTTCGTTCTTTTCTTGGTCTAGCGGGTTATTACCGCCGCTTCATTGAGAACTTCTCAAAGATTGCAGTTCTTCTAACTGCTCTAACTCATAAGAACAAACCCTTTGACTGGGGATTCAAGCAAGAGGAAGCTTTTCAACACTTGAAGCAAAAGCTTTGCGACGCGCCTGTTCTGACTTTGCCTGAGGGCAATGATGATTTTGTCGTTTATTGCGACGCATCTAAATTGGGTCTTGGCTGTGTTTTGATGCAAAGGAACAAAGTCATAGCATACGTATCGAGGCAGTTGAAGATACATGAGAAGAACTACACCACTCATGATCTTGAGTTGGGTGCAGTTGTCTTCGCTCTTAAGATCTGGAGACACTATTTGTACGGTACAAAATGTGTGGTTTTCACGGACCACAAAAGTCTTCAGCATATCTTCAACCAAAAAGAACTCAACATGAGGCAACGACGTTGGGTTGAGCTTTTAAACGACTATGACTGCGAAATTCGCTACCATCCTGGTAAGGCGAATGTCGTAGCTGATGCATTGAGACGTAAGGAACGTACTAAGCTTCATTGTGTACGTGTTTAATCTGTTATTCAAGCTCGATCCGATATCCAAGCACGCATTTCTCAGGCTCAACAATCTTGTGTTTCACAAGGTTTGATGGATAAGGAATTTCCCTATCACATAACACCTGATCTGGAACTGAAGGACAATGGATCGTATTACTTCATGGACCGTTTGTGGGTCCCAAGCCAGGATGATCTTCGTACCTTGCTTATGGATGAAGCCCATAAGTCGCGTTATTCTATTCATCCGGGCTCAGATAAAATGTATAAGGATCTTCGTATTCAGTATTGGTGGCCTGGTATGAAGAAAGACATTGCCTTATACGTATCAAAATGCCTTACTTGTCTGAAGGTTAAGGCTGAACATCAGCGTCCTTCTGGTTTATTGGTGCAACCAGAGATCCCAGTTTGGAAGTGGGAAAACATTACTATGGATCTCATTACCAAACTTCCACGCACAAAGAAAGGTCATGATGCCATCTGGGTAGTCGTATATCGTCTTACAAAGTCAGCACATTTCTTGCCAATCCGTGAGGATTTTTCTGCTGACAAACTTGCTAAAATCTTTGTGGATGAAATTGTAGCTCGACATGGTGTTCCTTTGAACATCATTTCTGACAGAGATGCTCGTTTCACTTCTCATTTTTGGAGAACCATGCAATCTGCTATGGGGACCCAACTTAATCTGAGCACAGCTTATCATCCGCAGACGGATGGTCAATCTGAAAGAACAATCCAGACTCTGGAGGATATGCTTAGAGCTTGTGTGATCGATTTTGGTGGTAGTTGGGATTCACATCTTCAGTTAATTGAATTCTCCTACAACAACAGTTATCACACCAGCATCAAAATGGCTCCTTTCGAGGCTCTTTATGGTCGAAAATGTCGTTCACCAGTCTGCTGGAATGAGATTGGTGAGGCTCAACATACTGGACCTGCCCTCATTTTAGAGACAACTGACAAGATTAAGAAAGTACGTGATAACCTTCAGACAGCTAGAAGCCGTCAAAAGAGTTACGCGGACCCAAAACGCAAGCCCTTGGAATTTCAAGTCGGTGATCGAGTATTACTTAAGGTCTCACCCTGGAAAGGTGTGATCAGATTTGGAAAGAAAGGAAAACTTGCACCTAGATACGTTGGACCATTCAAGATCGTCGAAAGAATCGGAAAGGTAGCCTACAGACTTGAGTTACCTCCTGAACTTGGAAATGTTCATCCAACCTTTCACGTGTCCAATCTCAAGAGGTGTTTAGCTGATGAGAACCTCCACATACCACTTGACGAAAATCGTGTTGGTAAAACACTGAAATTTGTTGAGAAGCCAGTGGAAATCACGGAACGTGAAGTCAAGTGGCTTAAACGCAAGCGCATTCCTTTGGTCAAAGTTCGCTGGGAAGCTAAACATGGACCCAAGTTTACTTGGGAACACGAAGATCAAATGAAGGCGAAATATCCGCATCTTTTTCCACGAGTTTCCTCTAAATAAATTTCGGGACTAAATTTCCACAAGTAGGGGAGACTGTAACATATGTGCTTGTAATCATTATGAACAGTACCATTATCAATAAAACAATGTCATTTGATCCCAATGTTTGTTTGGTTATGTTTTACATTTTTCATGTTTTGACTTTTATTCAATTTCAAACTCTATATCACTTTCTAGAGTGTTATACGCAAACTGGTGCGTAAACGTAGCCAGTTTAATGCGAAAAATACTCCGGAACATCAACATATACTTAACATACCTTAAATAACCCTTACATAACTTAGAAATAAGTTTTGAAGGCTTTGGTATGGCAAAAACAAGTTAATTCGCTTACAGGGACTAAACTTGACAAACTGCGAAAGTATGCCAATTTGAACTGTAACGAACATTTCGGAACATGACCATAAGTTAAACATACCATAAATATCCTTTGTATAGCTTAGAAATAGGCTTTGAGGGGTTCGGTATGCTAAAATAAACTTTTGGGGTCATTCAGGGACTAAAAGCATCAAAAAGTGCACAAGTTTGCATTTTCGCGCATAACTTACGTTCTGAATACATCCGGACATCCAAAAATTTATGTAAGCACTAAAATATTTTATTTTAGTGTTTGGCATAAGAAAAATCCATTCGTCACGCCATTTGGATCATTTTTCGCGCTTATGCGCATTCCGTCGTAATTAACCGAACAACGTAACCGTGCGGCTAAACGAACCGACACCTGAGATATTTTTGAGCACATTTTAAGTTCCCTATACTTTAACTTCATTTTAGAGCTTTGAAATGGGGTTAACGGGGCTTAAACGTGTCAAAAAAACGCATCGAAAACCAAGTTTTGAGGTTGCAGGGACTGAAACTGTAAATCTGCCAAACTAGGTCCGTAAGTAGGGGCCAGATGCAGCAAAACGTTTTTTTACAGCTGTTAACAGCCCTTAACACTCTCCAAAGGCCAAGTGCCAAGTGTCAAACTCATATGGTGGACGGCAAATGAGTTACCACAACTTTCCAACAAGTGTACGGCTTAGATCGTGCCCCCTTTTCCAAGAAATGATCCTAACGGTGAACAAAAAACTATAAATACCCACCTCCACCCTTCACTTTTCCTCACAAGAATCTGATCTAATGTGCTCTAAGTTGAAACCTTTGTTTCATACCTGAGCTATTTTGATCTAGATTAGCATTCGGGGACCCTTCGTAAGTGTTCCTTAGTTCTTTTATTGTTTTTCGAGTCCGAAAGTCAAAATTTGTTTGACTTTCTGCATTGACCAGTTTATGGTCAATGCGAAGTTGGTTTGAACTTCGCAACGTGATTGTAATCACGATGGTTATAGTCCCTTGTGACTATACCTACTGATTACCACGTTGTCTAGGGTCGTAAGGGTAAGCGATCTAATAAATCGCTTATACCTTCGAACCCGACCCATTTGGTCGATCATTAGGATCCGACCAAACACATTAGGTGACCATAGCATATAGGGAATAACCTTCCGAGGTTATACCTTATGGTCGCTTCGTTTAAGTAGTTGTATGACAGGTAGTTTATATGCCTTAGGTAAATTACCAAAATACCCCTTTGATGCCAAAATTCATTTTAAACATATGTAACATAACTTTTGACATCTAAACTGATTTGACAACAATATTATACATGTTAAGGCATATGTTACTTGTCATAGGACTAGTTAGGCGGTCCGAACGCGTTTCACGCAAGCGACGCGTTAAAGTAGCATAAGCTACCTAAACGGGTCGTAATGGGTCGTAAGCACTTAAGTTAGGTTTCAATTAGTATGTAGGCTTTGTTAAACCATATGACATGAGTCTCCATACTCGTTTGGTTTACGAACCCTCATTCTATCTAAATCTTCCGATATAGGTCCGGTTTATTAACATAGTTACCTATATTAGGTGCCGTTTGATTCTGTGATCTCTAGCGTTGCTTGGTGGTTATCTTAGGACTTATGAGCAATCTGAAGTGAGTACATAGACCCCTCTGTTACTGTTTTCCAAACTGTTTTGGGGTGAAACACATGTGCCTACTTGTTACTTTCGTGCTTTCCTGCTTTCACATCATATACTTGCTATGTTCATTAGTACATTTATAGTACATGATTTCATTGTGTTCATGCTATGTATGCCCATTGTGTGCGTACTTAGTACATTGTTTTACATTACATTTCATGCTATGTATGTCCATTGTGTGCATACTTAGTACATTGCTTTACATTACATTTCATGCTATGTATGTCCATTGTGTGCATACTTAGTACATTGTTTTACATTGCATTTCATGCTATGTATGCCCATTGTGTGCGTACTTAGTACAGTTGTTTTCATCACATGCTTACATTTTGTTATGACATTTGGGTTGTTTACAATGGATTAATACATTCATTAACATTAGCTAGGCCGTTCGTTAGTAGGTAGTGGTACCATAGGAATTGACAACTCCCGTTCCTGAAATCCTGGGTTTGTTTGGATTGGAAGGAATGACCGAATTCGATATACATAACTTAGATAAACCTTTAATTTGTTTAAGGGTTTATCGCCACAGTCTCAAGGCTTGGATGTATGCATTTTCACAATACCGCATAAATGTTTGTATCAGTAAAGCATGCATTTGTTACACAAAACATAACTTTGATTTAAACCATGTTTTACTTCAATACCTTGTTTTTGTGCATTTTACATATGGTTTAGTTGATATATTTCACTGACCATACATGATATTTTTGGGTAAACATTACATGATCTACATTAATATAAACATTTTGACATTGATATACACATTTAGTGGTTTACATTAGACATAGACATTTCAATATGGTTTACACATTAACACATGACAATTCATTTATACATGAACAATTTACATTGATGGTTGGTTTGGGTAAATGATTCGAGTAACGAGGCGTGTGTAATATAATACAAGCATGGTGGATACGCCGCCGGTACTTCCTATAAATAAGTGTTTGTATCATATTTCATGTCGTAGCGTTACTTAAATCATTTCAATATTTGACATATTACATTTTACATAAACAACTTATTTTCACAAGACGTTGATTTACAAAACAACTTATCTTATACAAACTCATTTTTACTTGGTTATTCATTTAACCTTACATTATTCTCTTACTCATACATATCATTGCTTTTTAATGATTTACAAAACAAAACAACTTACAAGGTTCATGACTGACTGTTATTAAACAATTTTTCCTAAACTTATAAGTCATGAATCCTATTTTCACAAAACCTATGTATCTCACAGGCATTTTTATGCTGACGTACCTATTTTCACATGTGTTTTCAGGAGCTTTTCCGTAGGATGATGATCGTGACACTAGGGCGGACCTGTGCCTTAGAGACATAAAATGAAGATAGACTTAGTTTAATTATGTTCTGAACTCTTTATTTCCTGTTTAAGACAATGTAACTCTTATGTTTATAAATAAAATACAACTTTGAATGCCATGGTTATGAAACAATTAATCCTGTTACAACACTCCCCGACGTTTTCCGCCACGTTTTGTATGTTATACGTGGTCGGGGTGTCACAGTTTACTAGTCGAAGTGACGAGTCAAAGTTTCGGTCAAAAATGCAAAATTATGTGCATTTTACGACGGAACTATTTTCGGGTATCAAATACCAAATCAGTTTTCCAACTAAGTTAAACATGTTTAACTCGTCACTTCTAGTTTAGTGCTTATTTAGGATCGTAAGTCAAGCGGTTTGACTTAGAATCCGACCTGTTTGGTCGATCTTAGGATCCGACCAAACACATATTTGTGACCATAGTTGTATAGGGAATAACCTCCGGAGGTTATACCTTATGGTCACTTCGTTTGGTTAGTGTTATGATAAGTCGATTATTATATTCCTAAAAATGACGAAAATGCCCTTTTTGCGCATAAATCCGTTTTAAACATATGTAACCAACTTTTTGACATATAAACTGATTTTTCCACTTAATTAAACATGTTTTGGCATATAAGACTTATCATAGCTCATATTTAACCATCCGAACGCGTATTTACTCAAATGACACGTTAAAGTAGCGTAAACTACCTTAACGGGTCACAACGGGTCAAAAGCACTTAGGTTTCATTCCAAATCATAATATAGACTTTGTTAAACCATTTCATATGAGTTCAAACACTCATTTGGTTTACAAGACCTCATTCAATCTGATTCCCCGATTTATGTCCCGTTACACTAACATAGTATCTGACACATTAGGACACGTTTGAAGCTTTGTTATTACACTTGATTCGAGGATACTTTGCAATTCCAAGTGAGTACATAGCTCCCCTCTTTTATGGTTTGCTAAATGTTTGGGGTGACTGATATGTGCTAAACCGATTTCAAGTTTTTCATAAACAAAGACTATGGTTTATATAAAACACGACATTTCAATAATGTAAACGAACTTGTTAGTCGAATTAAAGATACCCCTTGGGTGGTATAGTCGAGTCACACAGGTTTGAATGTATTCAAACAAAATGACCAAAAGTTTTCACAATTAAAACACAGACGAATTATAACACGGACAATTGACGAATGGTTTATAACACGAACGATTGACGATTGGTTGATAACACGGTTGATTTAGACGATTGGTTTTTATAACACAAACGATTGATAACACGGACGAGTAGGACGATTGGTTTATGGTAAGTGATTAGATAACGAGACGGGTGTAATGTGATAAAAGCATGGTGGATACGCCGCTGGTACTTCCTATATATAAGTGCTTTTATCATATTACATGACTGGTGTGTGCAAAATGCAACATATAAATTACATCAAATGTGGCATAAAACTAACCCTTTTTTAGTACTAATGTTGGAAAAGGTGTGTTTTTGTCTTCCTTTTGTATTTTCAGGATTAAATGAGCTCAAATGAACAAAAGAAGCAAAAATGCAGCCAAATCTAACAATAATACAAGAAAAGGAATAAACGTGGCATGCCCGACCCCTCGACAGCATCTCCCCAAGCAAAAACAAGAGAACAGAAGGCTGAACACGCCCCGTGCTCAGTGAGCACGGGGGCGTGCCCAAATGTCTGCAGAAAAGACAAAGTTGTAGAAACTTCTATCACCCACCACGGGGGCGTGCCCAGCGGACACGGGGCCGTGGTCAACGCAAAGATTCGCAGAATCTAGGCAAATCTTGATAGTACAGATACGCTTCTGCACACGGGGTCGTGCCCAGCAGACACGGGGGCGTGGTCAACTAATGCAGACAAACTGCATTTAATGAAGAAAGAGAAGATGGGTGGACACGGGGCCGTATCCGAGCTTCTGTGCAGGCTATAAATAGGGGTGCTTGGCTCACTTGCAAACCATCCCTTGGTAAACCACCTCTCTTACACTTCACCCACCCACCACCACCATCACAACCCACATCCACCACCATCATCCATCATCCATCATAGAGTGTGTGAGTAGTCTCTGGATCCAATATTGATCGTAAGAGTTCTTGACAATCAAAGGCCATGTTTTCCTAAGTCTCTTACATCACTTGGTGAAGACAAGTGTTTAGTGTAATACTTTTTATTTTTATTCTTTTTGCACTTTTTATTTGGTTATGTATTAATGACTTTAATAACTAGTTTCTTATGTTGAATGTGAATCTTCCTTATCATTTGTCCATGGTGTCTTGGCGTTATTTTACTATCTATATAAAATAAAAGATTTTCACCATTCATATCTCCACGGTCTATATGGAGATATGTTGGCTACCTGGTCGGGGGTTAAGGGAATGATTTGGTAAGAGTCTTGCCTTGTTTAGTGTATAGATCCTGCAAGGACCTGGGTCAAGTTTAGTAGGACCTTCTTCAATACCCACTGGTATTGGATGGCGGGGGTCCGAACTCCTTGACCCCCTCATATGTAAACTACTATTAAAACTTTAACCCGGCTATTTAGGATTGTATCCCTGCTGACTCAAACTACTTAGCCGAGGGTAACGTCACCTTCAAAAGAGGGGCCTACCACATTATGCATTAATAACTTCATTAATTATCTTTCAATAATCCAACCCTTTAGGATTGTATCCTTGCTGACTCAAACTACTGGGCTGAGGGTAACGTCACCTTCAAAAGAGGGGCCTACTACTATAACTAAGATAATCTCTTAAAAAGTACAAAAGTGCGAAAATAATCAAAGGTTACACTAAAGGCGAGTCGGATCCAAGTGATTCATCTTGTCTATCTGTTTTTATTTTTATTTTTCAGCATTTTTAGTTTTTATTTTTTAGGTTAAAATCTTTTTCTAAATTTTTGATTTGATTAGACGTTGAGGATAAACCGGTACTAAAAGTTCTTGTGTCCTTGGATGACCTCGGTATCTTACCAACACTATACTACGCTCACGATGGTTGCACTTGCCCATATGTGTGTTTGGTGTTAGTAAAATATCGTGTTTTATAAATTTAAAACTTGACTAAAGTGTAAAAAGGGCTAAAAATATACATAAAATATATAACCACCACACACGCATCAAGTTTTTGGCGCCGTTGTCGGGGACACAAGGATTTTAAGAAAGTTAGGAATCAACGGCCTAATCGTTTTTTCTTATTTTTCTGTTTTTTTTTAGGATTTTTCTTAGATTTACAGCTTCTGTAGAACTCAGCACGGGTCGTGCCCGCTGAACATGCCCCGTGCCCAATCTTTAGTACTGGCAATCCTGTTTTAAGTCAGACAGTAGCTGAACACGGGGCAGTGCCCACTCAACACGCCCCGTGCCCAAGTATCAGTTACTGAAAACAGAAACGTAAGATCCCGACGGTTGGTAATCTCTGACACAAACATGAGTGATACTGATTTTTTTTACTCTCGGCCCTCTTATGGTACGTGGTGTCAATTATGTGGTGGCAATCATAAAGATTTAGAATGTTATTTTCTAAATTATAAGCCCTACAATATAGACCCATTGTTTTCCTTTAGCCTTAAGAGGGGCGAAAGTAAAAATAATCCTTATCTCTCCCTCGAATGCTCTCAATCGACCCTTCTAGGAGAAATGCTTCTTGATGAATTATTCCAAATGGAAGACCTAATTCTTAATTGGGTAAAGGAACTTGAGATGGATATCATTAATTCTTCTTAAGAAGATACCTAAGAAGAATTGTTGGGATCGCATTCGGATAAAAACAACTTCGTTGTTCCCGAAACTACCTCTAACCCTCTTGATGACTTGAGCGATAGTCGTCCCTGTGTCGATTGTGCCGTGAAGGACTCCCCATCGACTTCGTTCGATGCATACATAGACCTGAGCGATTCGGCATACACCTTCTTTAACGAGAGCCCGGGAAAGGGTTTGACTTGTCCACCTACATTTAGCATAGGAATCACCCTTACCGATAACCTCTTGCGTTCTCGTCTAAATCTGGAGCAATTAAGGTATCTCAGGCACTTTGGGGTTGTTCCATCCAGTAAGGAACCTCCAGATCCGGATAAATTCCTTAGAAATAGACGAAACTTCATAAACAACCTCTAGACACGGGGCCGTGTCTAGGTCAGCACGCCCCCATGTCCACCAAAAGATTCCCGTCTGACTTTTTATCAGAATACGGACAAAATGGGCCAGGAACTTGCCTGCACACGGGGCCGTGTCCAGCCAACACGGGGCCGTGTGCAGCATGCTGTCGTTTTCTATAAATGCAGCCAAGATTCCTGCACATTTGGACCACTCCAAAAGACAGAGATTTTGTGGATCTTCACACATACCATCCTAGGTATATTCTAAAGAAGGTTCCCAACAACCATCTTGTCTTTTCTACTTTTGTCTATTACCTTCTTCTTCATTTTCACCTCAAAGCACCTCCATTAAAGCTTGAAATCAACATGGTTCCAAGCTTTATTGTGATGTTTGTTAGGTTTTTATTCAAGGAATCTTATTAAAAATAAGTTCTACAACATTGTTTTAAGTTATTTTTGCTTAAAAATGCTTTAACAAACGGAAAAATAATTTAAAACTCCAAGATTCCTTGTTTCAAAAATCTGCAAGCAGGTGAACACGGGGCCGTGCTCATTGAGCACGGGGCTGTGTCCGAGGTTACTGTTTCATTAAAATGAACTCTCTTCAGTTTATTTTCGTAGAATGTCGAGCCAAAACAGTGGAACTTCGTCAGCACATTCCAGAAACAGGCGAAGAGAACGGAGGTCCTCAATCGAAGCAACTCTCGCACGCTACGTGATGGCATTACGTGAAGCTCTTGATGAGATGACATCGGTAGAGGAGGTCCTAATAGACCGTATAAATTATCTTACGGTGGGGTTGGAAAACAGTTTTCAAGAAATCAACCTCTTGGACGAGAGGTTGAACATTCTTGTGACACCTCCCATGGAACCAATCCTCCCTCAAGAGGATTGGAACCTAGCACTTGGAGTCAATAATCCCACCGGGTGGGATGACATCCCCGCGGAACCTCCTCTTGACAATTTGCAAGAAGTCCCGGTGGAGGTTACACCCCCTCAAAATGATGCCAATGAGCCCGCCTTTCTTCTCCCTAGGGAGATAGAAGAATGGCTCGCCGACGTGTGAGGGACCCATACCCGGAGGAAGAAGTTCTTCGTGCCGCATCCAACCGAGAGAATTATCTTTTCAGAAATTTTGCTAATAGAATAAACTTAAGGCTAGAACTTCTTGGTTTAGACTTCTTGTGTTTTCTGACCTATTTATCTAAAATTTTAATTTATTAGGAATATTATGTAACTTTCTCTATCGAATGAATGAATGATGGTTTTATAAATTATTTGGTGTTTAGATGATGTTGTAATGGGTAAAATACACTCGGGATGGTGAAGGATACCAAGGGAAACTTGAACCAGCGCCCCATGCACAAAAACAGAGCCTCCCGCAAATTTTTCTTCATTACAGCAAGTTCAGCAGTGGCCGTGTCCAGCCAACACGGCCCCGTGCTGAACCGTCTGCAGAAAAATCACCCAGTTCAGGTAACTGGACACGGGGCGTGTTCGCTGAACACTCCCCCATGCCCAGGCTTCTGTTACTTTTTACTAATTTTTGTTACTGGCAACCTGAACACGGGGCCGTTCCCGGACACCACGGCCACGTGTCCAGATGCCCAGTAACATAAAAATTTGTTTTTAAACACGCTTTTACACATTCAATCAACCTAAAAACTTATTTTTGGGACACATTGAGGACAATGTGTAATTTAAGTGTGGGGGGGGGGGATGCTAAAACCTTGAATTTTGCAAGTCCTAATTACAAGCCTTACACAAAACTCTATTGGAACCGCTAAACACCCCAAATTTTTTTTTTCAAAATCTTTTCATTTTTTTTACTTGTCTTGGTTTAATTTGGGAATTACAAGTTCTAAAAAGGTTATGTTTTTACAAATTTACAACCGATAGCGTCGTGATAAAAAGAACCAACATAAGAAAATTATGAAACGGCATGACAAATCTAGTTAAAATTTGATTATATATACTTGATCACATAAAAACCCATTCCCACAAAAAGTGAGTTTTGAGCCTTTATTGAGCATAAAAATACACATATTTAAACTAAATTCTCATTTTTCGTTTCTTGTGTGAATAGCCGATTGGTTCTTACGACTGTAGAACTTGCCACGACGATACATTCCCGGTACTTACCAACTTAAACCCAAGTAAGTAAATGATGGAGGCATTAGGACTAACCCTTTTTTATTTCAACACCATTATTTTTTTTTACCACCTACCCAAAATCCCCCTAGTTAACCCCTTTGAGCCTAAACCTTTTCATTTCATAACCCAAATCAAACACCCTTTTTACCCACCAAAACCCTTTTTTTCATTTTAAACCCTTTATTTTAGTAACAAAGCTCGGTTTTCTTGTGACTTCCTTATCAAAAAAAATCATAAAGAAGAAAAGAAAAATGAAGTTAGCAATAAACAAACAAAGTTCATCAAAAGAAGGCTTGTTTGAATAATGCTGCATTGGAATAAAAAGTCACAAAAACAAAATGTTTTACGAAAACCGACGCTTTTTACGCCTTTCTCCCTTTTCTACTAACCACTAACCCAACCACCTACCTTTAACCCAAGCCTAACCCTTCCCCCAAAAGTACTCTTGATATTTACAAAGGTTTATAGTTAAAAAGGAGGAGGATTGATTGCTTGGCAAGCTTATGGTAGGAGTAAGTTCCATGCCGCTCTCGAGTGCTTCACAAAAATTCACCTTCGGCCGAGTGTTAAGTGATCCCCCGTGAGGTATGTGAACTTGTATATAAATGGAATTTTAAAAACGCATGTTATGCCCTAATAAGTAATTTATCTTATGTAATGTTCTAAATAAATCATGACGAATAGGATTGTAAATAAAATAAAAATAAAACCTAATCAAAATCTTGGAATCCCGACACTCTATGACAAGCCCAAAAACCTTCTCTTCTACCCATTCCATTTGGGAGTGTAAGCCACATTGTAAAGAGTTTTGCTTGAGGACAAACAAAGATTCAAGTGTGGGGGTATTTGATGTGTGCAAAATGCAACATATAAATTACATCAAATGTGGCATAAAACTAACCCTTTTTTAGTACTAATGTTAGAAAAAGTGTGTTTTTGTCTTCCTTTTGTATTTTCAGGATTAAATGAGCTCAAATGAACAAAAGAAGCAAAAATGCAGCCAAATCTACCAATAATACAAGAAGAGGAATAAACGTGGCATGCCCGACCCCTCGACAGCATCTCCCCAAGCAAAAACAAGAGAACAGAAGGCTGAACACGCCCCGTGCTCAGTGAGCACGGGGGCGTGCCCAAGTGTCTGCAAAAAAGACAAAGTTGTAGAAGCTTCTATCACCCACCACGGGGGGGTGCCCAGCAGACACGGGGCCGTGGTCAACGCAAAGATTCGCATAATCTAGGCAAATCTTGATAGTACAGATACGCTTCTGCACACGGGGTCGTGCCCAGCGGACACGGGGGCGTGGTCAACTAATGCACACAAACTACATTTAATGAAGAAAGAGAAGATGGGTGGACACGGGGCCGTGCCCAATGGACACAGGCCGTGTCTGGGCTTCTGTGCAGGCTATAAATAGGGGTGCTTGGCTCACTTGCAAACCATCACTTGGCAAACCACCTCTCTCACACTTCACCCACCCACCACCACTATCACAGCCTACATCCACCACCATCATCCATCATAGAGTGTGTGAGTAGTCTCGGGATCCAAGATTGATCGTAAGAGTTCTTGACAATCAAAGGCCATGTTTGCCTAAGTCTCTTACATCACTTGGTGAAGACAAGTGTTTAGTGTAATACTTTTTATTTTTAATCTTTTCGCACTTTTTATTTGATTATGTATTAATGACTTTAATAACTAGTTTCTTATGTTGAAGGTGAATCTTCCTTATCATTTGTCCGTGGTGTCTTGGCGTTATTTTACAGTCTATATAAAATAAAAGATTTTCACCATTCATATCTCCACAGTCTATATGGAGATATGTTGGCTACCTGGTCGGGGGTTAAGGGAATGGTTTGGTAAGAATCTTGCCTTGTTCAGTGTATAGATCATGCAAGGACCTGGGTCAAGTTTAGTAGGACCTTCTTCAATACCCACTGGTATTGGATGGCGGGGGTCCGAACTCCTTGACCCCCTCATATGTAAACTACTATTAAAACTTTAACACGACTATTTAGGATTGTATCCCTGCTGACTCAAACTACTTAGCCGAGGGTAACGTCACCTTCAAAAGAGGGGCCTACCACTCAAACTACTTAGCCGAGGGTAACTTAATTAATTATCTTTCAATAATCCAACCCTTTGGGATTGTATCCTTGCTGACTCAAACTACTGGGTTGAGGGTAACGTCACCTTCAAAAGATGGGTCTACTACTATAACTAAGATAATCTCTTAAAAAGTGCAAAAGTGCGAAAATAATCAAAGGTTACACTAAAGGCGAGTCGAATCCAAGTGATTCATCTTGTCTATCTGTTTTTATTTTTTATTTTTCAGCATTTTTAGTTTTTATTTTCTAGTTTAAAACCTTTTTCTAAATTTTTGATTTGATTAGACGTTGAGGATAAACCAGTACTAAAAGCTCATGTGTCCTTGGACGACCTCGGTATCTTACCAACACTATACTACGCTCACGATGGGTGCACTTGCCCATATGTGTGTTTGGTGTTAGTAAAATATCGTGTTTTATAAATTTAAAACTTGATTAAAGTGTAAAAAGGGCTAAAAATATACATAAAATATATAACCACCACACACGCATCAATGACGTAGCGTTATCTAGATCAATTAAACAAATGTTTTCAAACGATGTCTCGCAACGATGTTACTTAAAGATATAAACCATACGAAGTTTTCTTCCAAGACGATTTACTACTTGGTTTTACAAAAACAAATGTTTTAGTCAAGATTCATGGTAACAAGGTTTTCATAAACTTTAACCAACATGTTTTATTTGGTAAATTATATTGCAATACCAAGCACTTTTGATACAAGGTTTTCACTTATCGACTCTAGTAGTCGTACGAGTTATTACAATATGTATACAAGCCATGAATTTGACATACTCACAAAACCTATGTACTCGCCAGCATTTTTATTCTGACTCTCTTTTCACATCTGTTTCAAGATTTGTTGTTTGATGATGCTTCACGTAGGATTGGACGAGGGCCTTAGTGACTTAAAATCTAAAAGACAATATGTTTGAACTTGTTTCTTTTTGTTCTAAGACAATGTAAATTACTTATTAATTCAATAAAACGAAACTTTAAACACCATGTGTTGTGAAACAATTTATCCTCTGACGTGACTCCCCGACGTTTCCCCCGCGGTTTGTTGTTTTACACGGTCGGGGTGTTACAACCCCCACCCGCCCCTTCTTCATCAAACGCAACCACATCCTAAACCCTAACTCCTCCCACCTAAACCTGCAACTACCAACAACCAACCACCGTAAACCACCGTTATCTCTGACCATGCAGCGTCGTTATCCTCCATAACCACTCCACCGTCTGCCACTCCACCACTATTGACTACTATTCACCACCCAACCCGTTACACAGCACCATCGCACCCATCAACAATTTATCACCACCGCCTCCAATAACCTCGCTCAATGATCACCCACAAGCCCAACCCCAAACCATCGAACTATGGCCGAAGATTAACTACTACACCACCATGAAACCCTACAACAAGAGATGTAGGTAGGCGGCGATGTTGATAGTGTGTGGTGGATTGACGAGATGGAGGTTGTGTGTGGCGGAGTGACGGGTGGTGGTGGTGCGTGGCAGAGTGACAGAGTCGTTGTGGTCGTAACCGATTGTGGCGGTTGAGGTAGAAGTGGTGGTGGTGATGGTGTTGGGGTGTAGCTGTAACACCCCGTGTTTCAGAAGTCAAAGTCAAAGTCAAGATTGAAGTCAAAGGAAGAAAAGATTGCTAATTGCGACCTGTCTCTCCTTGCTCAATTCTTGTTTTGACTTCTTTGACCTGTAGTTAGTCTATTTTATGTTTTACTTTAGTTGTATTATATGGAGTACTTATTAATAATCGAGGTTTATTCGACATTTATCGTATGTTTAACCGCTTAATCGCTATCGCAATCGCACTCGCAACTCGAAGTACGCATTTGGTTATTATTATACGTGTGTGTGTGCCTTATGTGTTACCTGTGCATGTTTATTTATGTTATGTTGTGGTGATCAATCGAAACGCAATTGAAACTCAATCGCAATCGAATCGCAAACACTAAACGAATACGAAATAAGGATGCTTCTATGTTGATATAGTAGTTGGGATTAAAAGTAATTTGACTAGGAAATCCTCTCGCATCGCAACGCTCACAATCGCAATCGAAACGACAAAACTCGTCGCACTGAACACTCGAACCAAGCGACCGATCGATCAGGTGACCGGCCGATCGACCAGCCGTTCGATCGAGCTACCGCTCGATCAGCCAGCTGTTCGACCGGGCTGCCAACCGATCGACCAGCTCCTTTCCTCTTTGGGAAACCCTATAAATACCCCCTGTCACTCTCATACTTTCCACTTTTGGCAACTCTCATCCGACCAGCGCTCCAACCTTGTTTTTTCTCCGATTTCTCGCAATTCCGGTAAGATCTCAACCTAAATCTTGTACATCTTCGATCTACACGCACTCCTACACCTTTCTATCTTTCAAATCTTAACTTTTAACCGTGAAATCATCAAGATTCAGGGTGTTCTAGGATGACGTCATCATGTGTTCTTGAGAACTTCATGTTTTGGCCTCAATCCACCAAGAACAACTTAGATCTAACCGATTTCCACATAAACGAACAAGGATCTTTCATAGAATTAAACATATTCACAACAAAAAGGATTGAAAAATGGTTTTCCAACTTTCTTTCAACTCTTTTACACTCAATGCCCTCAAAACCGGTAGAATCGGAGCTTGTGCCGACTTACTACTCATTCTTGTGGTTGTGTTGGTTCAAGATCTGGATTCTATCCACGAGACTACTGATTTCGGGTTAAACATGGAACACCGTCTCGAACAGTTAAATAATCGGATTTGGGTGGTTCCTGTCCGATCAGGAGTACCAAGTACTGACGAGGTTTCTGTTGCTTAACACGTTATCAAAACATCTCGATAAAATGACAAACTATCAAAACAACCAAGTGTAAGATGAACGGAACGACCAGGACGGAATGCCATCCGATCAGACTGTCGTCCGAAAGAGTTGTCACCCGTTCGATCTACACCTTGATCCCACACTTAACCTTTGTTTTCAAAACCTTGAAGGATGAACATTGAACGAAGGGCCGACCGATCGGGTTACCATTCGATCGGACTACCACTAGACCATGTGATGTTCTGACTTCAACACTTAAACAATTTTCAACATGTTCAATACACGAGAGATACCACCCGATCGAACAACCGTCCGATCGAGTGACAACCTGCTGTGAACTTGTTCTCGCTGAAGTGCCCAACCTATCGGACTGTCACCCGATCGAACGATCGTTCGATCGATCTACCTGAAAGATAGAAGTACTTTAATGTTTTCAAAATGCTACAACGAAAACTTCAAAGGTCAAGCCATCATACACAAACACATCCTTCCCAAAGGAAGTAACAATCCACTCGAATGGTCATCCGACCGGACGACCGTCCGAATGGACTGTCACTCGAACGACGTGCTGTTCGATCGGACTACCATCTGATCGAACTGCTGTCCTACCCACTTGCACTCTGTATCGTTTTACGCGTCGCTTATCGTTATGTTATCAATCTGTACAGGCTACCCCTACTCTCTAGCGCTCCCTTCAATCCATCAATCGCTGTGAGTATACTCGAATCCCCTTTTGCTTTACGCACTTTTGGGTGTTACATACGTTACTTATACAAAATCACATCAAACACACTACGCAATACTTTAATCGCTAACCAATTACCGCATGTTATACGTGACTTAATGAATGCTTGTTTGTTATGTTTACACATGGAATGCTGTCTACCTGCCTTAGCAACGATAGTACTATTAGTTTGGACTCAACACCTGTTCACTCAGGGGTTGTTAAGGACAATTACCTACATGGCTCACAGTGGTGAGTGTGTATCGCGAACTACCTTGGGCAGTCAACCCGCAGTCATTGGTATCGATAGGTTCATGTCGATAACTAACATGCCTCATTTTACACTGTGTACGTGCTGGTTATGCGTAACGATTTCGAACTCTATATGCTATTATCAAACTTGTATGCTCACCTTTACACTATGTGTATTGACTTTTACTTTAACGTATGTGACAGGTGCTTAGGATGCTTATTTGCTTTCTTTGGTGTGAAATCGAGGCTAGGAAAGACCTAGGTCAACAATAAACAATTATCTGTAATAAAAAATCTGAGTTGTCGGAACAGAACAATTTGACTAGATCTTTTCTGTAATAATTGTATTATCATTTATGACATGGTATGGGACGTGTTGCTTTAAATATTTGGTAAATATAGTTGTTATGGAAACTTCTGGACAATTTGCTTCACTCAGTGCCACGCCCCGATGTTTCCGCCATCGGTTGGGGTGTGACAGTAGCACCTCGTAAAATCGTGTCCAATGATGTGTTGACACGTGTACTAAACCCTAATGAAGTCAAACGTTGACTATGAGGGACTAATTTTGTCAAAATTTAAAACTATGAATGTGGAGGGACTAAAAGTGTCAACACGCTTAAACTAAGCCTCTGAATGACCTTACACGGTATTCGTATTCTCTTATAGAGCCACTTGTTGGATAAACGAAACCGTTTGAGATGAAATACAAAATTTGTGCATCGAGGGGTTAAAATTGTCAACATGTTAATTCTTACCTCTGAGTGACCTTTTAACAAACCGGGAGTTTTATGATGTTGATCATACTCTTGGGTGTGCCTAATATTGACCAAGGAAGGCTTTATGTACTAATTATAATGTTACTCGCAAGTTTAAAAGTCAAGGGGTTGAAATTGTCAATTTTTAAAAGAAAACATGGTATCTCGCGCCACGCGACAGAACCATGTTGTCCCCGCGCGTGGCGCGACAGCACCTGTTTTTCAGAATTCCTGGACAGCTGCCATTTTTTGATACCACTCTAGCTCCTTGAATTCGATACCATGAGCTCATTGATGGTTTCTAACACCTGTTAAGACACCTGGAATGATCTTGGAAGCCCTCTAACACATGGCATGATCCAATGAATCCATGTTTAACTATAAATAGAGGTGTTCTTCCACCATTTTAACTTGCACCTCTTCTTAAATCTTTCTATCTCTCATAATTGGAAGCTTCTGAGCAATTGGGAGCATCCTCTGAGTGTTATTCAGCCCCTAGGACCACTTGTAAGTGTTCTTTTCGTGGCTTATTCAGTTTATTAGGCTTTTAAAGCTGAGAAGTCAAGCGTTTTCGATAAACGCTTTGACTTTCGGTTTAGACCTTAATGGTCAAGCCATAGTTCGCAACGAACATGGCTACGTGATCGTAATTAGGTATGTGTTAATCCCCAAAATGGCACCTCATAAGAATCACGTTTGCTTGGTCAATTGACGAGTCAACATATTAATGTTTTAAAAAGTCAACGGGTCAGTTTTTCAAATAATTACGATATGAGTTTAGAAGTGTTCTAAAATATGTTTTTTCACTTAAACAACTTTGTAATAATTATTAGAACATGGGTAAACATCTTTGGCTCGTCAATTCCAGTTTTAGGGTCGGTTCGCAACCGAAAGTCGCGAAGTTTGACTTCTGCTTTGACTTTCGATTATAAATCGAATTAGACTAGTATACTACTGATTTAAGGTTCTGTTATGATTGTAATATGATGTAGCATAACCCTATAAGGTTATATTACACGATCATAATAGTAATCTGAGTTTTATGCAAGTTACCGTAATTATGCCATACTTTGACCATTATGCCCTTTTAAGAAAAAATAAGGTTTTAGACACCAATAAGCTTGCAAATGATTTAGGTACTGATATGTTAACATGTTTAACATATTTTGATGTTACAAATCTGATCATAAACTGAATTTGTGTATAATGTCGTAAATTATGCTTTAATGTGACCAAATTGCTCTTTAGGCGGATAGATCGGTTTTAAGCATAATTCCTTATACCAAACTCATTACCTACTGATGTAATATCATAATTAGGATATTTTGGGATAT
>JARYGA010051868.1:0-35694 GCA_030545235.1 Helianthus tuberosus | reverse complement strand
CTTGACTCGATCTTCAACCGCGCACAATTCTTGATGAAACCCCCATAACCCTTTACAACCTGCAGTCATCACATTCAACCTCATCATTAGTAACCGGTAACATAATACAAAAACAATTACACATGCATAATAAAGCGTCCACATATCATGCTTTCTCTTATACTAGCTCCTTCATCCATCCGTTCGATCACTCGCATCGGATTGCAGAGTCAACCTTTACTTCCATTGTTAGCCTGCCTATGCTTCACATTAATTCTCAATAGAAAACGATTAGTATCATTAGCGGCTTTTCATATGAACATGACCTCGAATACACATAACTCATCTTTATGCATAATCCATTATGTAGATTCCCTTCTTACCCAAACTTAATCAATTCTCTTTATTAACCACTTCCGACCCATTCCCACTAAAACTTAACTTAGTAATAACAACAATTCAAATCTTCTTACGTTACCTACAATAATTACCCTATATCATAAATACATTAACAAACAAAAGGGTAAGTTCGGAGTTCGCTTACATTATTTAACCCGTTATGAACAAGTCAATATATAACATTAAGAGAATCATTCCACTAATCATTTCAACCCATTTAGACGGGTTGATTCATCTTCGCTACAACATCAATTTTAAAACCTTCTTCAAGTATAATCTCTTACATCTAGTCAATTTAATCTACAACGGAAAATTTTACGAATTCATATAATCTTTAATATCATTCATAAACCTACTAGTAGAGTAAACGAAGTTCATAAGAACTTACCGGAGTCATGCGCTCCTAATGCTTTCGCTTGACTTGATTCTCCTCCTTTCTTCGACCCTAAAGGGTGTATCACATTTGCATTTAGTTTTCACATTATACATCATTTACACGCATTCACATCATTCACTCTAACGTTCATTACTCATATTCATATTCCACGCCATTATTAGATCTTTTAAATCTAAAATTCTTCATATTCATACATAATCAATTCAGCTCAAGCATTTCATCGAACACCTTATGTGCATACTGCTTATCTAGCGAAATGTACAAGCCTATTAAGCACATCTCTACAAAATCTTTTCTAAAGTCATGGCAAAACATCACCAACACATGAATTCTTCAAATATTCAGATTATTATAACATCATTATGCATATATTTAACCTTACTCATCAAACTATATCAAGAATTAACACATACATCATCATCACTAATCATATCATCAAAATTTCAAATGGGTTTCTTATCAAACCATCAATATAGTCAAAATCAAGCACATTACGACTTCCTTATGTTGAAATTAACTAACATTCATGCTTAATTTCGCAATACATCCATGGATTACACATAACCCATATCACTAAACATCACTAAAGCATAAAATTCAACTTACTTGATGTTGAGCACACTTAGAGGATCGTAAATCTGGATACATGCATCAATTTACACTTCAATTTCTCTTCTAATTTGATGAATTAGTAGTATTTAGGGTTTTGTTCTTCTTGCTTCACCAAATGTCGAACACACACACATACGTCTGATGTATGTGTTGTGTTTAGATATTTTAATCTTTCATTATTCCACTTTCAACTTATGCACATTTGGTCCCTCAAGTGTTAAGTCTTAATTATATATGGTTAAGTATCTATTTGCACACTTTAATGTCTTAACATAATTTCCTAGTTAATATTCATTCACGGGTTCACTTTTACCCCTAACGGTATTTTTACCCGTTCCTTTATATTAACCGGGTTTAAATTACCAATCCCATTTTTGGGGTGTTACAATTATTATTGTTATTATTATTATTGTTGTTATTATTGTTAATATTATTATTGTTATTATTGTTATTATTGTTATTGTTATTATTGTTATTATTGTTATTATTGTTATTATTATTATTATTGTTATTATTATTATTATTGTTATTATTATTATTATTGTTATTATTATTATTGTTATTATTGTAATTATTGTTATTATTGTTATTATTATTGTTATTATTGTTATTATTGTTATTATTATTATTGTTATTATTGTTATTATTGTTATTATTGTTATTATTGTTATTATTATTATTATTATTGTTATTATTGTTATTATTATTATTATTGTTATTATTATTATTATTGTTATTATTATTATTGTTATTATTGTTATTATTGTTATTATTGTTATTATTGTTATTATTGTTATTATTGTTATTATTGTTATTATTATTATTGTTATTATTATTATTGTTATTATTGTTATTATTATTATTATTGTTATTATTGTTATTATTATTATTATTGTTATTATTATTATTATTGTTATTATTGTTATTATTGTTATTATTGTTATTATTATTATTAATGTAACTTTTTTTTAGCGTTTCATGTCTCTAACTGATTTGAAGAATTGGGTACAAGAAACGGGAAAGAAGTATGGTTACGTAATTGTTACCCGCCGATCAAAAAATTTTGGCGGTACTACTGGGATGGTATGGCTTGTGTGCGACCGTAGTGGTGAGCACCATAGTAAAGCAACAGTTAGGAAAGCAGGTAGCAAAAAAATCGGTTGCCCATTTTCATTACTCGCCATCCGGGACGTGACGAATGACACGTGGGAGTTAAAAGTGGACTGTGCGAACCATAACCATGAACCTACGACGAGTCTGTTGGGCCACGCTTTTGTGCGAAGATTTACTAAAGTCGAATACAAGCTAGTGGAGCAGCTAACTGCTCAAAACATGGAGCCACGTATCATATTTCAAACCCTAAGAAAGCAGTTCCCCGACAGCCTGCACGTTCAGAAAGACGTGCAAAATGCGGTACAAAAAATTAGAGCGACAATAGCGGACGGAAAGAATCCTATTCAGGCACTGGAAAGCCTGCTGCACGACCACCGATTCATTTACGACACCCGACAGGAACCCAAAACAGATGTCGTAACAGAGATTTTCTTTGTTCATCCTTATTCAATCACTATGTGGCGTGCATTCCCGCACGTGATGTTGATCGACGCGACCTACAAAACAAACCTCTACAACATGCCATTTGTCCAGGTTGTGGGTATGACGTCGACCGCGAAGTCTTTTTGTATAGCACATGCCGTTATTTGTAAAGAACGAAGGGGTACTACGTGTGGGTGCTTGAGCGGATCAAGTCAATATTGCATGAATGTATGATGCCGCGTGTGATAGTCACGGATAAGGAGCTTGCCCTAATTAAAGCGTGTTCTAAAGTATTCCCGAACGCAACCAGGCTTCTATGCCACTTTCACATCCAACAAAATATAACTAGAAATTGCAAGAAAGGGTTCGATAAAGAAGATTGGGGGAAATTTATGTCGTACTGGAATAGATTGTGCGAATCTTCATCAGAGCCCATGTACAAGTACAACTTGGAGAAAATGTATAACCGCCAACCGAGAAAGTAAGTGTTCCTTCAACAAACGACTCACCCAATCTATTATATTTTACACACGCTTTTACATTTCATTATTTTATTTTTGCAGGTGTCTATGATTACCTCTACGAAAACTGGCTCAAAGACTATAAAGAAATGTTCGTTTATGCGTGGACCGATAAGTGTCGCAACTTTGGTCAGCGCACCACCAACAGAGTTGAGAGCCAGCACGCAAATTTAAAAAGATACATTACGCGCGGGAGTTCATTGGAGCGAATAGCAAGATGCGTCATTGATATAGTTGAAACTCAGTACGATGAAATACAAAAAAGTTTCACTGAGAGCATCGAAAAAACGATGAACCACCACAGAAAACGAATGTTGGACAACCTACGTGGAAAGGTTTCCCATGAAGCACTTGATTTGCTGGAAAAAGAGCTACTGAGGAAGATGGAGGTGTTGCGGAAACTTAACGCATCATGTGGTTGCCATATGTGGCTCAGCAATGGATTGCCGTGTGCTTGTAGGCTGGAAAACTACAAACAGACAGGTAAAAAATATTAAAACTACAAACCTTTTGTTATTTTGTACGATTTAGCTGTTTCTCACACCGTATTAACTTAACTGTGCAGGGCGTATTATACAACTCGACGACATAGATGTATTCTGGCGTAAGCTTGACTTGCTCCCGTGTAAACTGGTAGACGAGGAGGTCGATGTTGTAGCAGAGCTAAATAATGTGCGGCAACATTTAGAGGCGCAGTCCCCCGTTCAGCAAAAGAGTTTGCTTTCAAAGATAAAAGCGGTCTTCAACCCGAAATCGTCAACCAAGAAACCACCGATCGTCTAGCAAAATAATCGCGGTCGGCCTACATTAAAGAAAGTACAAGAAAGGCTAGATGAAGCTGCGAGGTTAGACGAAGCTGCGAGACACAGCTCCTATGGCGAGGACAGCAACGTATATACCGCTTCCCCCAAACATAGGTACGATTTACCCCGACACAGCTCATACGTACCGTCAGAGGGCTCTCGTGGAACTGGTTCGGTTAGAAAGTCTGAAAAACCTAAAACGCAACGAAACAGTTCAACGAGTTATAAAAAGAAGGAGACGCGGGATGATAACGGTTTTCCATTAATGAAGGGGGACGAGCACTTGTTAAGCATTGAGAGGTTTAAGGATCAAATTCCATCACAGTTTCACTCTTACATATCGCGTATACAAGATGTGATCCCAGACGGTCATTGTGGGTACAGGTCTGTGGCTGTCGGATTAGGTTTTCTGGAACACGCATGGCCCAATATTCGAAGAGATTTACTACTGGAGATTGGCCATAACGAGGCGCGTTGGAAGCATGTATTCGAAACATATAACAAAGGAGACTTTGAACGAATACGTAAGAGCATCGGATGGAATTCATTGAAAGCGTGCGGTCCAAGTCACTGGATGGAAATGCCCCAAGTAGGGCTTCTCGTAGCGCAAAGGTATAATATTGTCGTCCACCTGCTAAGCATCGAATGGAGCACTACCATCTTCCCATTAAGGGATGCCCCACTAGATCCACGACCTCAAGCGATAACGCTCGTACATGTTGACGGGGGACACTTCATACATGCTAAGTTGGAAGGAGACCACCCCATGCCTTTAGTGAACCCGTTGTGGTCGACACATCGATCAATAGCTGCGGAACGGTGGGAAGAAATGTATAGACCGCGGTTACAGCACTACTACAAGTTAATCAATCCTAACGCAGACAAAGACAGAGAACCGAGTATAAATGAAATCGAAGATTAACCGGAAACTTGTATTTTTGTAAATTGTAGAAGTTTTTTAATTTATAAAGTTTGTATCATTACCAAATGACATTTATAATTGTAGAATTTTTTTAATTTATAAATTGTAGAATTTTTTTAATTTATAAAGTTTGTATCATTTTCAATTTTTATAATTTATTCATATTTTTGTATTATTTATCAAAGGAAAACACAAAAAAAATAAAAAATGGAACTTTATATACGCCGCGTAGGGATCCCTACGCAGCGTATGTAGTTCAAAGGACAAAAAAGCCCCTGTTTTTGGCTTCGTATTGCCTCAAACACAAGGGCAAAATAGTAAAATGAGCATCGATAAAAGCAGCGTATGGATCCATACGCTGCGTATGTAAAAGGCGGACAATTTCCCCCCAAACCAAAATTTCAAAACCTATACATGTTAAACTACTATTTTGCCCTTGTGTTTGGGGCAATACGAGGCTAATTGTAAGGGTAAAAACGTCATTTTACAAACTTTGTCTATGCTACGTATGGGTCTCTACGCAGCATCTTTAAGTTTCACGAGAATAATAATAATAATAATAATAATAATAATAATAACAATAATAATAATATTAATATTAATAATAATAATAATAATAATAATAACAATAATAATAATATTAATAATAATAATATTAATAATAATAATAATATTAATAATAATAATAATAACAATAATAATAATAATAATAATAATATTAATAATAATAATAACAATAATAATAATAATAATAATAATAATATTAATAATAATAATAATAATAACAATAATAATAATAATAGTACAAGGCAGCGTAGAGTTCCATACGCAGCTTATATGGCGTTCTAAATGACCTTTTTACCCTTATTGTCAGCCTCGTATTGCCCCAAAACAGAAGGGTAAAATGGTAAACTGATTATTCTTATACGTTCCGTAGGGATCTATACGCTGCGTAGAGATACTGATTTAATTCAGTGAAATACCTACGCAGCTCTGTTCTTCCCCAAATCTTAATACGCACAAAGAAGAGAGGCGACCAGGCTTATTCGACCGTATACGACCCGAATTCGAAGTATAAAACAGGTATTTGGTCAACCTATTCAAGTAATTATGATTTTTTTTTGTATTTTATCCGTAAATTAGATGTTTTTTTAGGTAAGTTAGGGTTTGGTTAGTGATTAGGGTTTGCTTTTAACTGGTAATTACAGTGTACATACTCCAATTCTGCTGAATTCTTTTATGTAAGTTAATTGCTTAATTTTGGGTGAATATCTATTTCGAATTAGTTGTGAAACCTAGGGTTTAGATTGAAAGAATTGATTGCTGAATAGTGAATTCTTTCATGTTTGTTTTTTATTAAAAAAATTGCTTTTTTGTTCAGTTAATTGATAAATTCATGAGTAGTCTCAGTCTGAGCAGGAAGGTATATGTTTTATCCGTTTTCGTAGTTAGTTTCGTTCGAGCAGATTTTCTGAATTAGGAATGTTATCTAGTATCTTGTGATGTTAATTACAAGTAACTGGCACTAAACACGCGTAACCAAGGGCGTGTGCGTAACTGGCGTCAGTTACTCGTGCAAAGTCGGTTTCGTGTCGAGCACTGCGTTAAGCGCCTACCGCGTGTCCAAGCTCTGGTACGCATAACCGCAGTAAAAGCGTGTAACAGACGCGGCACGCGTAATTGACACCTGAACGCGTGTAACCGATGCCGTTACACGCAGAGCGGTAGGTTAAGTGCGTGCTGGGGCCTAGTAACGTGGCGCTAGACGTGCGTTTCCCGATCCTGGTACATGTAACCGGCTCCGAAAGTGTAACCGGCATTTTAACATACGTAAACTGAGGCATGATCGCGCGTAACTGGTGCTGAAAACCAGGAAGTCAGAACTTATAATTTGGTCGAATTGAAGCTTTTTGTGTAGGCTATGATGATTTAAACTTATATACCATCAAACTCTGAAAGCTTCAAGCTATTTTGATGAATTTCAACATTACACTGAGCCTATGCTTACGATTTAAACAATTCTTTTTTAATTTAATTAACTTGTCTATAATTCCTTATTTGATTTGATTTTGTTAGTGAATTTTTATTGATTTTGAGTCGTTGTAAGGCAACAAATTAGAGTCTCTGATGTGCTTTGACCCATTTCACCACGATCACCCGCTCCTTTTTCTAACAACCCCCCAAATTGGTCCTCATTCTCCACCGGTGACGATCGCCTAATACGACCCTAAAGGTCCAGTACACGCTGACTTTTGACATGTCCGTCATTCTGCCACAGTCTTAACTTCACAAACACCGCAACATCCACCGCCGACAATTTGTATTCGTAAGACCATCTTATTTATATTGCGTGTTTTTAAATTAACCATGAAAATGTTTTTTTCATTATTGTATCTTATTTTATTATGTAATGAACCTTACCCGACTCGAACCGTCGAACCGACCCGATTTTTTTTATGTTCGAACATATGAAATTGGAACATTTAGAAAAGTGAACCCAATCTAAAAATTTTTGGTTTTCAGGACGAGAAAGATGGATGCTGAAATGGAAATAGAAGAAATTAATCCGGAGCAGCCGCAAAAGCAGAAGCGTCCACCGGCGGATCCTCTCCTGAATCACCCGTATTTGGAGTTTCCTCCGGAGTCCGACGCTGCTCTCCGTTGCGACAAGCTTCGGAAGATGCACGTCGGTGCCCATTAGGCGCGTAGGTCCCTAACGAGCGTCGAAACTAAGATCGAAGTTTTATACTTTAACGACGATCTCCGTTTTGACGCTCGTTAGAGACCTACGCGCCTTACGGTTCGACTTCGACTAAACAATAAAAAAAATATATATTTTAACGACGGACTTAGTTTCGACGCTCGTTAGGCCCGTACGCGCCTTACGGACGACGTCGACTAAATAATAAAAAAATATTATTTAACGACGATCAGGCGCGTACGGGCCTAACGAGCGTCGAAACTAAGTCCGTCGTTAAAATATAAGACGGACTTAGTTTCGACACTCGTTAGGCCCGTACGCGCCTTACGGACGACGTCGACTAAATAATATTTTTTTATTATTTAGTCGACGTCGTCCGTAAGGCGCGTACGGGCCTAACGAGCGTCGAAACTAAGTCCGTCGTTAAAATATATATTTTTTTATTGTTTAGTCGAAGTCGAACCGTAAGGCGCGTAGGTCCCTAACGAGCGTCGAAACTAAGATCGAAGTTTTATACTTTAACGACGATCTCCGTTTCGACGCTCGTTAGAGACCTACGCGCCTTACGGTTCGACTTCGACTAAACAATAAAAAAAATATATATTTTAACGACGGACTTAGTTTCGACGCTCGTTAGGCCCGTACGCGCCTTACGGACGACGTCGACTAAATAATAAAAAAATATTATTTAACGACGATCAGGCGCGTACGGGCCTAACGAGCGTCGAAACTAAGTCCGTCGTTAAAATATAAGACGGACTTAGTTTCGACGCTCGTTAGGCCCGTACGCGCCTTACGGACGACGTCGACTAAATAATATTTTTTTATTATTTAGTCGACGTCGTCCGTAAGGCGCGTACGGGCCTAACGAGCGTCGAAACTAAGTCCGTCGTTAAAATATATATTTTTTTATTGTTTAGTCGAAGTCGAACCGTAAGGCGCGTAGGTCCCTAACGAGCGTCGAAACTAAGATCGAAGTTTTATACTTTAACGACGATCTCCGTTTCGACGCTCGTTAGAGACCTACGCGCCTTACGGTTCGACTTCGACTAAACAATAAAAAAAATATATATTTTAACGACGGACTTAGTTTCGACGCTCGTTGGGCCCGTACGCGCCTTACGGACGACGTCGACTAAATAATAAAAAAATATTATTTAACGACGATCAGGCGCGTACGGGCCTAACGAGCGTCGAAACTAAGTCCGTCGTTAAAATATAAGACGGACTTAGTTTCGACGCTCGTTAGGCCCGTACGCGCCTTACGGACGACGTCGACTAAATAATATTTTTTTATTATTTAATCGACGTCGTCCGTAAGGCGCGTACGGGCCTAACGAGCGTCGAAACTAAGTCCGTCGTTAAAATATATATTTTTTTTATTGTTTAGTCGAAGTCGAACCGTAAGGCGCGTAGGTCCCTAACGAGCGTCGAAACTAAGATCGAAGTTTTATACTTTAACGACGATCTCCGTTTCGACGCTCGTTAGGGACCTACGCGCCTTACGGTTCGACTTCGACTAAACAATAAAAAAAATATATATTTTAACGACGGACTTAGTTTCGACGCTCGTTAGGCCCGTACGCGCCTTACGGACGACGTCGACTAAATAATAATATTATTTAGTCGACGTCGTCCGTAAGGCGCGTACGGGCCTAACGAGCGTCGAAACTAAGTCCGTCGTTAAAATATATATTTTTTTTATTGTTTAGTCGAAGTCGAACCGTAAGGCGCGTAGGTCCCTAACGAGCGTCGAAACTAAGATCGAAGTTTTATACTTTAACGACGATCTCCGTTTCGACGCTCGTTAGAGAGACCTACGCGCCTTACGGTTTGACTTCGACTAAACAATAAAAAAATATATATTTTAACGACGGACTTAGTTTCGACGCTCGTTAGGCCCGTACGCGCCTTACGGACGACGTCGACTAAATAATATTTTTTTATTATTTAGTCGACGTCGTCCGTAAGGCGCGTACGGGCCTAACGAGCGTCGAAACTAAGTCCGTCGTTAAAATATATATTTTTTTATTGTTTAGTCGAAGTCGAACCGTAAGGCGCGTAGGTCCCTAACGAGCGTCGAAACTAAGATCGAAGTTTTATACTTTAACGACGATCTCCGTTTCGACGCTCGTTAGAGACCTACGCGCCTTACGGTTCGACTTCAACTAAACAATAAAAAAAATATATATTTTAACGACGGACTTAGTTTCGACGCTCGTTAGGCCCGTACGCGCCTTACGGACGACGTCGACTAAATAATAAAAAAATATTATTTAACGACGATCTTAGTCGATGTCGTCTGATTATTATTTACTGACTGGTTTCCTTTTGTGCAGGTATTTACACAAAATGATTTCCACTTCGATCACTGCTCGAAACAAAAGCAAGGAGTGGTGCACCAGTGGCGATTTATTTTTCTTATATTGCCTCTTATACAAGAGGCCGTGCGCTCTCGCCCACGGGTTGGCGCAATACTTCGCCTCCGCGCATCATCGACAGGAGCGCGGATTGTTATTCGGCGGAGCCTACGTGACTAGGATAGCCCTTTCGTTGGGCTATCATCCGGAGACTGACCGCGACAATGTAGGTCCGCCGGCACAGCCGAAGCGGATGGGGAAGAATGTTATATCCGGAATGCACGTTACCAAAGACTTCCCAGACGGGAAGCGGTTTAAGAACAAGGACGGCACGCAATATCAGCTTGAACAGCTGCCGGCGGAGTTCCCTCCGTATTATCCCCCGCAAGATCCGGAGCCGCCGCAGCCGTATGAGCCGGCCGTCGTCATTCCGCAGCCACCACCGCCGCGTGGACCACCAGGGGCGCCTCAGTTCCCACGCCATGTTTGGCCCGGTGCTGACCCATCATATCAGCGGCAACTTCGGTTACATGAAAGAAACAATTATCTGTTGGAGTGGGTGGCTGCGGCGCTGCAGCAGCAGCGACAGCATGACGGGTTACCTCCACTACCCTTCATTACGGATGCGGAATGGGATCAGCATCAGCAGCAGCAGGAGGAGCAGCAGCAGCAGCAGCAGCAGGAGCAGCAGTAGTAGTATTTTATCATTTTGTTATGTATTCACAAACTTTTATTGTATATATCAAACTCTTGTATATATCATTTTGTTATGTATGCACAAACTTTTATATTGTGGTGTACATATAAAATTATGGCAAGTTATATAACATGTTTTGTTGTATCGATATGGTTCTGGAATATATCAGGTTATTTAACAGGTTCTGGAATATAACAGGTTATTTAACAGGTTCTGTGTGCAATTAAAATTCAGAAGGTTGTATACGCTGCGTATTGACCTATACGCAGCGTATATAAGTCTTCAAATACGCTGCGTATTGACCTATACGCAGCGTATATAAGTCTCCATATACGCTACGTATAGGTCACTACGCACCGTATAGTATACCTACTACATATAAAAATTAAGTTTCATATTCTAACAGCTCTGGACAGAGGATAAACTGGTTAAGGCGTTGCGGTTCTAAACGCGAGGTCATGAGTTCGAGTCTTGCAAGGGCCGGTTCTTAAATGAAGACCCCCTTTTACCTCTTTTTTGATATTTTTACAAAAATAGTCCCTGAGATTTCGTAAATTTCTACAAATGGTCCCTGGTTTTTCGAAAATTTAGAAAAAGGTCCCTAAAGTTTCGAAAACTGACAAATATGGTCCCTGGAGTTTCATAAATATACAAAAATGGTCCCTGTTTATAAGCTACGTATTGCTCAATACGCAGCTTATATAAACCTGAGAAAAAAATTACACTTCAAACCTACCTAAATGACCCCAAATTTGCATCAGTTTTATATATGCTGCGTATTGACCAATACGCAGCGTATGGGACATTGTTTTCTGTGCAATGATTGGTAATCAGGCACTGAGATCTATGGTCTATCTACGCTGCGTATTGACCAATACGCAGCGTATAAGGGTAACCCTATACGCTGCGTATTGACCAATACGCAGCGTAGATAAACCCTAATTTTGCTAGGGTTTGGTGTGCCAATAGGCACTTTAGTGTTCATAATTATTACACTTTATGTGTGTAAAATTAGTATCATAGTATAACTAGTTCAAATCACGATGTTGATCGAAACCATACTATGTCAAACATGACATTTCCCTACGACCAAGGTTATTATTGAGATGTATTCTTCTTATATACTTAACACATGATATGACATCTCCCTACGACCAAGATTGTTTTTTAGATGTATTCTTCGTATTTATTGTTGCCTTGGCTACTAATAAAAGCCACACCTTGACACAGTTTAGTCAGTGTAAAGTGAACCATTTCTTTTGATGATAAGTGCTTATCCCACTTGCTTTATATGAACTGCGAGTGAAGGTTTAGACATGCCACTTGATAGGGTTTATTGTCCATTAAGTGAGGGCGATGGCCAGATAAGTGCTTAAATCGGGTCCGAGAGTCATTATGTGGTAGCTAAAAATAGTTGTCATAGTTTAAAGTAGGGGTTGGTGGGTAGTCAAATCGGGAACACATGGACCATTTCTTTAACTAACAGGGTTTCCCTACCTTATTAAGGGGCTGTTTGGTAGCCTCTTAATGACCATTCAGATGCTACCTCTTAATGGTTTAAAACCTCTGAATGAATAAGAGGTAACCTCAAGTCTGAATGGTTAAGAGGTAACCTCTGAATGGTAAATCATCACATGTCACATTCTTCTACCTTCTCATTGGTAAAATTCTTAATGGTTCCATTAAGAGGTAGCCTCTTAATGACAATTCAAAGGCTACCAAACAGCCCCTAAAATATTTTTCAAACAATTTATTTCTGAGCACATGGTCTAAGATAAGACTTCGTGGAGGCGTAGGATTAGGGTTAAGGACTTCTAGAGGATATTGCAGTAAGATCTTAGGTGTATTTTAGGGAAGTAGGTTTTCTCATTAGCGCTTGACTTCTTGTGTATACATGATTTACATTATACTGTGTCACTCTGATCACTTTCTTGGTATAGGTGACTTCTTTTTTCTATATTCTATTTTTCTATATTCTTGGACTTGATGTGTTGGTTTGCAGTTTGTTTTGGAACTGAGGGTCTCTTCTGGAAGCAACCTCTTTATCCCTAGGGATAGAGCCAAAGGTCTGTCTATATCTCATCCTCCCAGAACATATGAGTAACTTTGCTATTTGTGAGATTTTACTGGGTATGGTTGTTGTTTTGGAAAAAAAAAACACATGAAAATTAGGTGGGAGATGAAGTCGAATTAATGAACAAAGGGCATTTTCGTCTTTTTCACCAAATAGTAATGAACAAAGGTTACAAAGGGCAGTTTCGTCTTTTTCACCAAATAATAATAACACGAGTAAATTGCAATTTTACCCCCTGAGGTTTGGGGCCATTGGCACTCTTACCCCCCCCCCCTAAGGAAATAAATGCAAAATTACCCCCTATTGTTAAGCCTTATGTCACACAATTACCCCCCGGATTGAAAGTCAATGACAGATCTGTTGACTCTTAGTTGAAATGACTATATTACCCTTCCATTTTACCCCCCAACATTCCTGTTAAGTCGCACAATTACCCCCCATTGGTAAATTACTAATTTGTCCTTTGTTATTACCCCATGTACTTTGCGTTAAGATACAACATTACCCCCTGCAAATTCCAGAAACCTTCCCGCCAAAATCAAAAACCTGATCTATGATTCTATAATCAATAATCTTAACCTGTTCTATTCTATGATCTGAATACATAATGCATTCAAACCCATGAACTAGTGGTCTATGATTCTATAATCACACTTCCATGAACTATGATCTGAATACATCATATAAACACCTAATTCTATGGAACTAGTGGTCTAATGGGTCTGATCGTTTGGATTATGTATTTCAGACCACTAGTTCATGGGTAGCATACATGTTAAGGTTTTTGGAATGCATTTCTAATTGGAACCAAGCATACATGTTAATGGTTCCAATCTTAACCTGTTGCATACACCTAATTTTGAATCAATTCACAGTTATTCTCTTTCTTTTATTTCTTAAATCATCAAGCATACCTCAAGCATCCCTCAAGCATACCTGTTGCATACATGTTGCATACCTGCTGCATACCTGCTTACCTGCTGCAATGTGTTTTATACTCAAGCATACATGTTGCATAACTGCTAACAATTAACCAAACCACTGATTAACCACAGTAGAATCTGTTATGACTACTAACAATGTATCAAACCACTGTCATGATTGCTAACAGCTTGTTGATCAAATGCACAAAATGTATATCCTAATCAAACTATCAAATGCACATTTTACAAACATGTTTGACTATGATCAACTATGATCATGTAACTGCCATAACCATGTTCAGTAACTTCACATACACCTATTGATACACCTATTGACCTGTTGATACACCTATGCATTTGTAGAGACTGGGTATTAAAATACACCTACAAATGCATTGTACAAACCTGTATATGCATTGTACAAACCTGTTTGACTAGAAACCTGTTTCATAAGTCAAAGCACATCCACATTACCCATAATTCATAACCTCAAGTGATAATTCATTAACAACATCAACTCAACTTTAGTCAATGCTTCTGATAATTCATTAACAACATCAGCAGCTTAACATTAACAGCCTAATATATTAGAGTTTTACACAAAAAGAACAACAAGTTAACATTAACAGCCTAATATATTAGGGTTTTACACCAAAAGATCCTAATATATACCAAAAGATCCTAATATATAAACCAAAAGATCCTAATATATTAGAGTTTTACACAACCATTTCCTGCTGCGGTGGAAATTGGAAGTGGAGGAAAGGGCGGCCCTGCATTTTCACCACCACTGAGACCACAATCGATCGGCCTGACCACCGAATCCTCATGTCCACTGCAAACACATGAAGATGGATGTTTTCAATAACCCCCTGTTTTTAAAATGTTCACACAGATCGGTTTATACCTGACAACAGAGACCAAAACGAGGAACGGTTGTTGTCGCCGGAAACCATGTTCATCGGCGGAGGTGTGGTCGCCATTGTGGTCGCCGGAGGTGGAGGTGGAAGGATGGGGTTCTCTTCACTCATTGTGATCGCCGGTGTTGGAAGTGGAAACAGGTGGTGGAGGTGGAATGTGGTGTCGCAATAGGCCGGTGGTGGAGGTGGAAGGATGGATCGCCGGAGATGGAGGATGGATCGCCGGAGATGGAGGATGGATCGCCGGAGGTGTTGAGGAAGAAGGAGTGGAAGCTTAGGGGGTAAGATTGTTGGATTATGTTTAGTTTAAGGGTTTATATTATATATAAAGCAATAATTAACGTGAAATTACCTCATTACCCTTTGACTCTTGTTGACCAGTCATTGACTTTCAATCCGGGGGGTAATTGTGCGACATAAGGCTTAACAGTAGGGGGTAATTTTGCATTTATTTCCTTAGGGGGATAAGAGTGCCAATGGCCCCAAACCTCAGGGGGTAAAATTGCAATTTACTCTAATAACACTCAAATATTATCTTCTTCCACATTCCACATGCCTTTCACGGTATCATTCTTCAACACGTAAACAAACACAAACCCTAAGTCTCATCCACTCATAAATCTCATCAATCAAACCCCCTGCAATCAACAATTCCACAATCACAATCTGCAATCACTCAGGTTTATCGTTTCCGATCATCTGGCAATTTGAATTTTTGATTTTGGCGGGTGAGATTATCCAAAATTAGAATCTACGATGACGGTGTTGTTGGACGATATGGTTCGAGCTATTGAGGCATGGTTAAGGATCCTGAAGGAACCAGAGGCGTACGTTGATCCGAATCTTGATCCGGTGCTTCTAGTGCCTGGGATTGCTGGTTCGATTTTGAATGCTAAAGATGGTGAAACCGGGAAAGAAGAGCGAGTTTGGGTTCGGATTTGGGAAGCTGATCGGGAATTTAGGGATAAACTTTGGTGTAAATTTGATCCTGAATCTGGTAGTTTCTTGTTTTTTGTTCTCTGTATATTATCATTGATTACCATTTTTTTTAAGTTAGGGCTGTTTGAATTAGTGTTTTAAGTTGATTTGTTGTAGTATAACAGTGTTTTTTTTTTTGGATTTTAATGACCAAAATTAAATGAAGTGAAAGTTAATTGCTATATATTGCAGTATGCTCATTAGTTTACCCTCAAAGATGTGTTTTCTTGCCTTTAACAACAGATTATCTAAGTCAGTTTTGTCAGAAGCAAAATTTATCAGTTTTCACAAGCATTGCATTATTATAGTTTTTGCAGCCATGCGAATATCCCCTTAGGGGTATGCTTCTGGATTGATTACCTTTAAGGACTAATTGATGTTTTTAGAGTTTAAAATGTAATAATAGCTAAGAATGTACTAATCGTGGTAGTTATAAGTCATTTTTTGTGACTTTTTTTAGTTGACTTATTGGCTTGTTGTTAACTAGGTAAAACTATGTCTTTGGATCCCAACATCAGCATTGTTGTTCCTGAAGACAGAGATGGGCTTTATGCAATTGATTGCTTGGATCCTGCTATGGTGCGTGTTTCAATACTTATAACCAAGTCATCTTCACTTTGCAACCGTAATACTTTTGTTAGTGTTGTGGTACAATACATTACTTCATCCCTTTGACACCGCTAGTGATTTCCCACATCAACCAAATGCCACCCGAGTAAATGGCTCAAAAGAATGGGCCCTACACATCATGAGTCAGTTTTTTTTTATTTCTCATGGCCCACCAAAGTTATTATTAAGGATATGAACTTGTGACTGATGGTAGTATGTTTAAGCTGATGCAGTCACTCATTAGGTCACTGAATGTCTGAATCTAAATTGGATCACTGTTACGTGTTCAGTTGTATAAAACTCTGTTCATGAAGAAGTAGAGACTTGTAATTAACTAAATTTCAAATTTGCATGTCCGATTGCAAAGCATGTATTCTAGATGAAGCCATTAATCTGAAGTTATGACTGCCATATTAACTTGCTTGTTGCAATTGTGTAGGATGTTAACATAAGTTTGCATTATGTAATAGCTTCTTATTAAAACACTAGACAACGGTGTAATTAAGTGCCTGATATGAGACAAAAAAATGGAATTTTGAATTCAGTCTATCAGGACCGAGATATATTTGAGGTTATTCAATCATGTTGATGGTGGCTTGTATAGGTTCTAATCTTTATGATGATTTAGATTCACAATTTGCCATGTAACAGGCTTTAAACTTTTACTTTGTACATAAAGAAATCACAAACACCTTTTATCTGGTGCAGATTTTTTTAATTGTATTTTACTTGTGAATATTCTGTTTTGACAGCTTATTGGGCGTAGTAGTGTATGCTATTTTCATGACATGATAAATGAAATGACTAGCTGGGGATACCAAGAAGGAAAAACGCTATTCGGATTTGGATATGATTTCCGACAAAGCAACAGGTAACAACTTGATGAATGCTTTGACATCTAAAATAAATTGTTTATTTTTGCTTAAATCAGTCAGGTGCCCAAGTTAAGAAAATGCGACGATATTTAACAATTCATGTTGAACCAGTAATTGTTAACTTTTATATATATATATATATAGGATTAGGTTCAAGAGTGAACACTAATGTAACTTGTGAACTGAGTGAACTAATCCTGGCCATACACGTGTGTAGATCAATGGCTAGGATTTGATGTTGAAATACACTAGTGTATTTTACGATTTGATGATGAGATCCTGACCATACACGTGTGTAGATCAATGGCCAGGATTTGTTCACTCAGTTCGCAAATACATTAGTGTTCACTCTAGAACCCCACCCTATATATATATATATATATATAGGGGAAGGATCCACTAAAAAGTGGATTTTGCCTAAGTAGCCTAAGAAGGATTGTGATGATGACATGTGACACTCCTAATAAGTAGGAATGAAGGGCATTTTGGTCCTTATAAATAGGAGTGAAAATGACATGTGGCACCCCTTTTGTTTTTTTAAAATACAACAAAAAATCTAGTACAAAAAAATCTAGCACAAAAAACTAGTACAAAAAAATCTAGCACAAAAAATCTAGTACAAAAAATATAGCACAAAAGATATAGTACAAAAAAATATAGCACAAAAAATATAGTACAAAAAAATATAGCACGGAAAAATTTAAGCAAAAAAATATAGTACAAAAAAATCCAGCACAAAAACAATGAGAAAAAAAAATTAAGAAAAAAAAATTCAGCAGAAAAAATTTAGCACAAAAATATAGCACAAAAATTCAGCACAAAAAAATGTTATACAACATAGAAATACAAGACATTTAAGTGGGTTTTTTTAGTCTTCATATTTTATATAGCAATATGGTACTCAAATTAAAGATAAAAAGACGCTCGATTTTACGGTGAAATTTTATGAAAAAATAATGTCGTATAAAAAAGTTATGAACGTTTAAAAAATGGGGGTGAAATATGCATGTGCCTTGCATGTGGAGAGAGAAAATCCATAAATAAGATTTTCCCAAGATACCCTTGCACTCCTTCTTTTTCCTACCCTTTCATCTTAACCATTGATTTGAAAAATGAATGGTTATGATTCCTTCTCATCCTACCATAGTTATCGATAGCGGCCATAGCGACCGCTATCGCGAATAGCGTGGCGAGGCGAGACATGGTCGCTATATGCTGAATAGCGTTGAATAGCGTGAAAATAGCGGATTCCGACGAAGACTTCCGGCCGGAAACCTGCAATTTCTGCCGGAAACTTGCTGGAAACTATGAAGAAGAAGAGAAGAGCGGCTGCGTTTTTGTTTTTGTTTTTGTTGCTCCGGCTGGAAACCTGCAATTTCTGTCGCTGGGGAAACTTGCTGGAAACTATGAAGAAGAAGAAGAGAAGAGCGGCTGCTGCGTTTTTGTGCCTTTTTAGGGTTTAATAAGTTTATGGATTTTAATATTTAACCCCTCTATCTTTCATTAGGTTACATTTAGTAATTAAAACTTGTAAAAATTTACATAAAAGTGTAAAATTAGTTTGTGTATTTTAACATTTAACCCCCCCTATTTTCACTAGCTTACATTTGGTCCTTAAACTTATAAATTTATACATAAAAAGTATAAAACTAACGTTATATATAAAAAAAAGTTATGTAGATAGCTATATTTTATTTCTTAAATTTTTTACTACCTTATCGCTAAACACGAAATAGCGGGCGCTATTTCATCGCTATCGCTACGTAGCATATAGGTACGTTGTCGCTATTTGTCGCTATTCGCTATCGATAACTATGCATCCTACTTAGGGAAAATTGACTTTTTATTTGATCTTACCCCTATATATATATATATTCTGTGGGCATATTTCAGACTCAAAGAAACTTTGGATCGCCTTGCTGCAAAGTTGGATGCGATATATACTGCATCAGGGGGGAAAAAGATAAACGTAATAACTCACTCAATGGGTGGACTTCTTGTCAAATGTTTTATGGGTCTGCACAGTGATGTATGTTACTTCCTTTCTTCTTTGTATTTTCATGTTACTGTTTCATTTCATCTTATTTAGTCATAAAAGCCATTTTATATAAAACTCTCTTTTGTAGATTTTTGAGAAATATGTAAAGAGTTGGATAGCAATTGCTGCACCATTTCAGGGTAAGCAACTCAAATTATCTAGTTATATTGTATACAATACCTAGAAGCTCAAAATAATAATAATAATAATGGTGGTGGTGGTGGCGGCGGCGGCGGTAATAATAATAATTATTATTGTTACATGTGTAGTAAACTCGATCAGAATTTGCTAAACTATGTATGTTTCTATTATTTTCGTAACATAGGTTATTATATTTACATTTTGTTACTGAAATGACAGGCGCACCTGGATATGTAACATCTACTTTAATGAACGGGATGTCATTTGTAGACGGTTGGGAAGCATACTTTTTTGTATCCAAGTGGAGTATGCATCAGCTGGTATGTAGTCAGAGATTCTTGTTTAAATTAAAACCCAAAGAAAACGAAAATATTTGTTATCCTTTCTAGCTTCATTTCAATAAATTAAAACCCAAAGAAAACGAAAAATATTTGTTATCTTTTCTAGCCTCATTTCAATAACAACATCGTTATGCATTGACAGTTGATTGAATGTCCATCCATTTACGAATTGATGGCATGTCTAGACCACGAGTGGGAACATGTTCCGTTGTTACAAATATGGAAGCAAATTCAGGATGGTAACGGTAACTCTACACCTATATTGGAGACGTTCACCCCGATTGAAGCGGTTTCAATATTTACTCAGGCTCTTTCAACGAACGAGGTATGCTTTTTATTTTATAATAATTGCAGGTTGCATACAAATTACTGATGGTTCATACATTTACAGCTAAGCTATGGTGGTGTTGATATCCCTCTACCATTTAACAAAGAAATATTACAATGGGCTAATAAAACACGAGAGATCTTGTCTTCAGCCAAACTTCCATCAAGCGTTAAATTCTATAACGTTTATGGCACTGGTCTCGACACTCCCCAGAGTGTTTGGTATAGCTCTTTCTCCTCTTCGCACACCCCTATGTAAAAATAAAAATAAAGATTGGGTAATATTTGTTATTTTGATGACCGAAATTTATCTTGCGGATCAGCTAATAACAGCGTGTGTCGTGCAGTTATGGAAGCGTGGACTCACCCATCTTGGACCTGCAGGAATTACCATTCGTAGACGTAATCTTATATCATCAACATGAACACTATATTTACCTTCTTTGTTCATGCATTAAGCATTGGTTGTTATTTTTTTTACAGGCAACTTATATTAATGTTAATGGTGATGGGACGGTACCTGTAGAATCATCCAAGGTATGTAAACATCTTAATGTCAAACAGGCATGTTGCGGGCCCCGTTATTTGTTTTGATCTTGCTCGTAATATTGTTGAAACAGGCTGATGGGCTCGATGCGGAAGCTAGGGTTGGTATCCCAGGTGAACACCGAGGGATCTTATGTGACAAGCATCTGTTCCGGATAGTCAAGCACTGGCTCAAGGCGGATCACGATCCGTTTTACAACCCCGTAAACGATTATGTTATTCTACCAACTTTATTTGAGATTGAGAGGCACCATGACAACAAGGGTAAAGAAGTAACTTCACTAAAAGAAGAATGGGAAATTGTTTCGGAAGATGAGAGAGAAGCTATGGTTGGGTCGATATCCGCTTCTTGTGTAGGTGATGATCTGTCTTCTTCTCAGGAAGCACATGCTACTTTCATTGTGCATCCACAAAGCAATGGTAAACAGCATATTGAACTCAATGCTGTGAGTGTTACTGCTGGTGTTTGAATTGATGAATCTATTATTCTGTTATGTATGTGTATATATGTATATATTCAAGTGCTTGCAAGTGAAAATAAAAATAAATTTGATGATGGAAAAAGTGTTGAACTTTGTGTGTATCATATCATATATAAGTGTATAATATTTGTTGTTTATGCTATTTGTGGACTTTTGGCCTACCCAAATCATTGTGTAAAATTTGTTCTTTCTCAAAAAAAAAAAAAAAAAAAAAAAATCTGTAGGATTATTTATTTCTCGTTTAAGTAACTTTGGTTAGGTTGGTCAAAGAATTTGTTGACTTCAGGTTTATAGGTTCATTGACAAGCATACCATTAAAATTTAATTATTTAACAGCTTACATATATATATATATAGGTAAAGGATCCTGTAAAAAGTGCTCAAAGTGTGAGAAGGGTAAGAAATAATGTGGTGATGACAAGTGTCCTATATCTAAATTAATTCAAAAGGGTGAATTAGTAATTTTCTATTTTCTTTCAATTAATTGATTAAAAGATAACTGCCCAAAATAACTTCCACCCTTTATTATAGGAATTCGATTTTAGGAATTAATCTACGAATGTGTGTAGTGTTATATAATTCTGTAGTGCAACAACCATTCAGAACTGTATAGTGTTATATATTTTTTATATAGTGTTATATAGTATTACTTGGTGTTATATGGTGTTATAATATGGCTTTTAGTGTTATATAATTCTGTAGTGTTATATAATTCTGTAGCGCAACCATCAAAAAACACTATATAACACCATCAATTATTAATTCTGTAGTGCAACCACCATTTAGAACTGTATAGTGTTATATATTTTTTATATAGTATTATATAGTGTTACATGGTGTTATATAGTGTTCTTTGGTTATATAGTGTTATATGATGGATGCATAGTGTTATATAGTGTTATATTTTTCTGGTAGCATGCCTATGATGGATGTATAGTGTTATATATTGTTATATAGTGTTATATGATAGATGTATAGTGTTATATGATGGATGTATAGTGTTATACGTTTCTTTGCAGCAGTTACATATTTTTCTATTTTTAGAATTTAGGATCGAGATAATTTAGCAATTAAATTTGAATAGCTAGTTTTTAGGAGATTGATGGCGGTTACCATATTTGAAACATTGGAAAAGACACTATTGCCCTTCAATTTTACATAAGGTCCTTCTAATTAAAACACAATTTACATTTTATACCCTATTGATCTCAACCATTAGATCAAATATCCAATGGTTTAAAACACTTCTTACCCTTCTCACATTTTAGACACTTTTTACCATATCCCTACCCTATATATATATATATATTTTTTACCATATCCCTACCCTATATATATATATATATATATATATATATATTTTTCACACGGTTTAATGGAATTTTAACTTTAAAAATATTTCAATTAAATATGAGTTGGTCGGCTCACCAGAATTCAATTATGACAGAATTGGAGGCATTGTTTGTTCGATGGAAAATTTGTTCTTAATAAATCAACATTTGTCCCGTTGGTAAATAATAATCTTATCTACGTAATGGGTATACAATAATCCTACCTATCAACATGTTGGTACTCAATGAACTTTCGTTAATTTTTTTTAACTAAAGTTAGTTTTTAAGTTTTATTTATTACACAAACAGTCCCTGTAATTGTAATTTACTAGTTTTAACTATTTTATAAACAAAAAAACCTCAAGAACAATTACTAGTTTTAAGTTGTCAACACTTTGATTCTCTCTCCCTCCTCAGTTTGGATGGCACAAATTAATGAAAACCCAAGAACTTCTTCTTCTACCCTTATTTATCAACACACTTTCTCCCTTTTCTAAGACAAATTCCACCAAAGTCACAACAAACAAGCTCCTACATCTCTTTATTTTGTGGTTCACGGAGCTATTGCCAGAGGAAGGAGGCGCGACGTAGATGACATGGAATGGTGGTGGTTAAGAGGTGGTTGATGTTGTTGCAGGTTGGAGGTTTAGCTATTCGTGGTGATGATCTTCCCCGTATGAACCCTAGATTGGAACCGGCCCCCAAATCGGTTAATTATTTTTAATGAACTTCCGTTAATTATTTATAATGATTTTAGCATTTTTTTTAAGGGTTAATTTGCTTATGTGACGATTTATTAGATTCACTTTGATATAAAACGTTTATATAAATAGTCATTTGACTAGGTTTACTTTATAAGATAATTATTTTGAGCGATTATTACATGTTTCTAGAACACAAATAAAATCAGAGACGACTCAATCATTTTGGGGCATAAAAGCGAAGCATAATTCCGAGGCCTTTTTCCAAAACATTTTAAGTTTTTGTGCATTCGATTTCGTTAAACGAGTATGAAAATGAAACATACTTCTAGGATCTACTTCACGAGAAAATTTTATAGCATCAGATGTTGAAAAATCTTGAACATCTTATTTGAACATCAGATGTTAAAAAAATTACAGCATCATTTAAGTTCGGCTCAATTCAAGCTTTTATTGAGCCGATCTCGAGTAACTTACTAACGACTTGACTGGTTTACACCCATCCATGATTTCTAGATCTTAAATGAGTACAAACTTATACAATGAACCTAAAATTGAAAGTATTCAATTCTTATCAAATTTTACACTTTGTTACACACACCTCTACATCTAAAATACATATAAATATGACAACGTTTAGATAGAAAAAGATTCCATTTTGATTTCTACAAAACGAAAAAAAAATAAAAAGTCGTGATGCACTTTTGACTTGGTGAAATTATTCAAATTTAAAATGTTTTGAAAGAAGTCTATTTTTTATGACCGGCGAGATTAAGTAAACAATTTTTTTTTAAATACATTCATCTTTTTACAATTATATATTTTATATTTTTATAAACCTTAAATTATTAATTTGACTTGGTCATATATTTGTCTTTTGTTTTTGAGCCATCATCCCACACGCTTATTCTATCCTACCAATTCCTACTTGATCTAATCATTCTCTAATTTTCTATTATAAAATAAATGTATATTTTGTATTTTTATAATCACCCATCTAATCATATACAATTAAACAAACCTCAAAATCACTTGTTAATGCTAACTTCCTTTGACTTTTAGTTCATTTTCTCAAGTACCCATTTGTAATCAATCAAAAATTCCCAATGGAGAATGTAGCAAGAAAGCTTAGTGATGAATATGAAGTAACTACCATCTTAGGAAGAGGCGGATTTTCGATTGTGCGAAAAGGTATTAAGAAGTCAAAGAGTGATATTGAAGACGGTGAAAAGGAAGTCGCAATCAAGACCTTGAAAAGAGTTAGTGGTGGTGGTGGCGGGGGTGCTCTTGGGATGGCGCGTTTCCCAAGCCGTAACAATGGTATGATAACGGATGCATTGCTAGCAAACGAGATCATGGTGATGAAAAGAGTGGTGGAGGAGGTGTCTCCTCACTGTAACGTCATCCAATTACATGATGTTTGTGAGGACGCTACTGGGGTCCATCTTGTTCTTGAACTATGTTCCGGTGGAGAGCTGTTTGACCGCATAGTCAGTCAAGAAAGGTACTCTGAGGCGGAAGCCGCCAAAGTGGTGCAACAAATTGCTAGCGGTTTAGCAGCACTCCACCGGGCCAATGTGATTCATAGGGATTTGAAGCCTGAAAATTGTCTTTTTCTTAGTAAAAGTAAAGATTCACCTTTGAAAATTATGGACTTTGGGCTGAGTTCAGTGGAGGAATTTACAGATCCAGTTGTGGGCCTTTTTGGGTCCATTGATTATGTGTCACCAGAAGCATTATCCCAACAGAAGATTACTTCCAAATCTGATATGTGGGCTTTGGGTGTCATTTTATATATTCTCCTCTCAGGGTAAGTAATTCAAATATGATATATGGGCTTTGGGCCTTGTATAAAATAAATGAACACTTGGGTAGATTATTTACTTTCTATAACAGGTCAAAATGCATGGCCGGCCCAAGCCCAAGTATTTTGAAGCTTGGGCTTTCAGCCTCCAAATAAACAGGGCCTCCAGCTTTAAAAAGTTAGTAATAATTATATATGATATTTGGGCTGGGTTGCGATGTATATTATTGATGTATAGCGGATTTGTAGGGGCGTTGCATATGGAGTATTTTATTTGGGCGGCAATTGTGATTTACTCAAAAAATTTTGAAGGAAAAGGCCTCTAATTTTTACTTCGCTTTAAGCCACCAAAATGGTTGAGGCGGCCCTGTCAAAATGTGATCAAATTAGATCATGTAAGGGCAGGCTAATCCACCAACACTATATTTTGTTTAATTCTTTTGAACATGTTTGTTCATGTACCCAAAATAGTTTGAAACATTTGTAAAGAGTTAGATCTATCATGATGCCTAGATTATGATAAAAAAAAAAAAAAAAAATCTTAAAGTCACTTTGACAAACACAAATAAATAGCCAGTATAGCCATGTCAAAATTATATGACACGGCTAAACTGGTGATATATTTTTACTGGTTGACTTTTTTTTGTAATTTCAGGTATCCGCCTTTTAGTGCCCAATCGCATCTTCAAAAACAACAAATGATTATGAATGTACGACACTATTATTCTCAACTCTTGTCTTGATCAAACATTCGGTCTATAATCGCAAATGAATTGACATCGTGTAGGGGAACTTTAGCTTCTATGACAAAACATGGAAAAAGATTTCTGCATCAGCCAAGGACTTGATTTCCAGTTTGCTAAATGTGGACCCTCAAAAACGGCCAACTGCTGATGAGGTATCAACACATTTGACTTTTGTGGTCAAACTTAACCTCTTTACATTAACAACCGTTGACTTTGACTTTACAAGTCAAACTTTAAGTTTTTTTACCAATGTGTATAGATTCTTAAACATCCATGGGTGATTGGGGACTCGGCAACAGAACGCCAAATTGACCCGGAGATCGTGACGAGGCTACAAAGCTTCAACGCGAGGAGAAAGTTTCGCGCAGCGGCTATAGCCAGCATGTATACATGCACTGTTTTCTTGAGAACAAAGAAGCTCAAGAACCTGGTGGGATCTTATGATTTGAACCAAGACGAGCTTCAAAATCTTCGGAATCACTTCAAGACATTGTAAGTAAACATCATCAACTATAATTTGATAACTGTCATGACACTATCTAAATTGGTATGCTTGACTTCTTAGATGTCCAAATTATTTATTATGTTATCCTATTTTTGAGACCGGTTCAGCCGGTCCGATAAGAGAATTGATCATATCAGTGAACCGGTAGAGCGGCTGGTTCCATGATTAGTAGGGATGAACATTTCGGTACCGGTACCGAATGGTACCATACCGAATCATTTTCAGTACGAATTCGGTACCCACTTTTTTATGTTTTCGGGATCGATATTTTCGGTTCGGTACGGTACCTGTATTTTACTAATTTTTTCCTTCGAATACCGTATCGAGCATTTTCGATACTGGTACCCAATTTTTAACATATGTTTTTTTTTCTAGTTTTTCCACTTCAGAAGTTTTCACTTATTGTGGAGTATGTTTTTGACATTCATTTTTGGAGTATGTTCTTGGCCAAGAATTAGAAAAAAATGGATTGAAGGTGGGGGTTATGGTACTTTTTAATTATAAAATAGAGTGAATTGCAAGGATTGTCCTTTATCTTTATATCCATTTGCAGGCGCTGTCTTTTATGTTTAAAATTGACGAGTTTTGTACTTTATGTTTTCAAATCATACACGTTTTGTCCTTTAACCCTAACCCAGTTAGATTTTTCTGTCAAATCTGGTCATGTGCAATGCACATGAGGGTAAAATTGTCATTTTAACTTGCAGGGACTAACTATGTAAATAACTTAAAAAAGGTTTAAGAAAAATAAAAAAATTATATATATATAAACACACAAAAGCAACCCCTGATCTTTCATTCTCTCCATCTTCTTCTCTCCCACCACTTCCACCTCCTGCCACCCCATCACCACCATCCACCTGCACCTGCCACATCCATAACCACCGGCACAATTCAGCGGCGACCCCCATAACCACCGCCACCTGAAACCTGCCACCCCCATTACTACCGCCACCACATTAACAACCGACACCTGCACCTGCCACCTCCATAACCACCGCCACCCCCATAACCACCGTCACCTGAAACCTGCCACCCCCTTTACCACCGCCATCTACTAATCACCTCTAAAACCCCATAACAACACCACCACGAATCGGATTGAACAGATCAGAACCCCCCACCCCCATTAACATCACACCACCTGCCACCGCCGCAGCCATCAACTGCCACTGTTACCACCTACCCTCTCTTCCACCCGAACAACCTTCTCCTCGCTGAAACCCTAGCTGCGTCACCGTCATCTTTATCGCCGTCATCTGCGTCACCGTCATCTGCACAATCGTCATCTGCTTCGCCGTCATCTGATTTACCTTCATCTGTGCCGCCGTGGTAGTTTGTACCCAATCACCACAGGTTGTTAAGTGGGAATTTTGGATTTGATGAATTTGTGTCTTGCTTTAAATTTTGGTCAGATTTACGCGAGTCTTCAAGGACTTTGATGAATGTGTTTCTTGATTTGAATTTGTGATGTGAGATTTTTTAGGATTTAATCGTGAATTGTTAGTGGGGTTTAGGAAAAAGAGAGAGATGGGTAGGTGGGTTTGATTGGTAATTGTTGTTGGTGGGTTACAATTCTGGGTGGGGTTGGAAGTGATGCAGTAGGTGGTGGTAAGTCGTGACGGTAGGGTGGATGGTGGTGATGGGGTGGCAGGAGATGGAGGTGGAAGTGGAAGTGGTGGGAGAGAAGAAGATGGAGAGAATGAAAGATCAGGGGTTGTTTTTGTGTGTTTATATATATATAATTTTTTTATTTTTCTTAAACCTTTTTTAAGTTATTTACACAGTTAGTCCCTGCAAGTTAAAATGACAATTTTACCCTCATGTGTATTGCACATGACCAGATTTGACAGAAAAATCTAACTGGGTTAGGGCTAAAGGACAAAACGTGTATGATTTGAAAACATAAAGTACAAAACTCGTCAATTTTAAACATAAAGGACAGCACCTGCAAATGGGTATAAATATAAAGGACAATCCTTGCAATTCACTCTATAAAATATTAATAAAGAGAGAGATTAATGGTTAAAAAATAAAAGAATGGTGATGATGTGACCATGTTGATGAGTGTTTTTTGTTTTTCTTATTAGGTGGGTTTTGAGTGTTTTTTAAAAATGAGTTTTTTACGACGTGGCAAGTGACTAGGCATGTTTTTAGGCGTTTTTGTGTTTCCTTATTGTGGATGGTCTAACTAAATTAACCATCACTAGTGCTCTAGTGGTGGCCACGGATATTCAAGTTCCACCTATGGTGGGACCGGGTGAGTTTTCCCCTCCAGGTCTCGGGTTCGAGTCTGGGTGATAAGGGTTTCTTATTGAGAGGTTTAAATTGGGGATCTATTGTGCGAGCTAGGGAGCTCTCTCGCGCGGACCCGATTAAGACAACGCATGCTAGACCTCTCGACATTCACGAATAATTCACACTATTCAAAAAAAACTAAATTGGTATGCTTGACTTTATAGATGTGCAAATTATCTATTAAGTATCCGGTTTTCTAGATCGGTCTAATCAGTGAACCAGTAGAGCGGCCAGTTCCATGACCAGTCGGGATTGTTAAACTGTCTGAAATGGTATGTTTGACTTCACAGATGTGCGGATGGTGAAAACGCGACTCTTAGTGAGTTTCAGGAGGTTCTAAAAGCCATGAAAATGACATCACTAATACCTCTAGCCGGACGAATCTTCGACCTCTTTGACAATAATCGCGATGGCACCGTTGATATGAGGGAGATACTTTGCGGGTTCTCGAGCCTGAAAAATCTCAAAGGAGAAGATGCTCTTCGTCTCTGTTTCCAGGTGCACTTTTATCCTTTTCAATCTTTTATCGTGATTCCATTGAATTCATGTGAAGCAAACGCCTCCTAAACTAAATGTTGATCAACATGTGTTGACAGATGTATGATGCGGATGGGTCCGGGTGCATCAGCAAGGAGGAAGTCGCGTCTATGCTTCGGGTAAGACTAAACTATTGAGACAGACAGAAACATAGGATTGAGGTTAAGATAGTGTGGCTAAAGTAAAGAGTTGGTTAATTATTATGTGCATGCAGGCGTTGCCGGATGAGTGTTTAAGGATAGATATGACGGAGCCAGGAAAGCTAGATGAGATATTTGATCACATGGATGCGAATAGTGATGGGAAAGTAACGTTTGAGGAATTCAAAGCCGCTATGCAAAAAGATAGCTCATTACAGGATGTTGTTCTTTCCTCAATTTGTCCTAATTAACTCTTTCTTCAAAACTAAATTTATAAATTATTATTATTATTACTATTATTATTATTATTATTATAACTAGGTTATCGCCCCGTGTGTTACACTAGTTAATTATAATTTATTATTTGTAAATACTTATTATTTCCAATCTACTCTTAATAGTTTTGAACGAACATACATGATAAGGGTGAAGGGAGTGGTTAAACACTTTGAGTGGCAAACTAAAAAATCAACCAATGAGAGTGTGCCATGTCAAAGTGGTAAACTATGCTCAAAATGTTGGCAATGGTTTAGACACTTGGTGAAGTGGTAAACTATTTAAAAAAAAAGGAAAAAGATGTGATTGGTTGAGATTGGATTGGACCCCACCCCACAATACCCTCTCTCTCACATCACCCCCTCTTCCCGAATCGGCATCCACTCACCGATTTTGCCATGTTTTTCGGCAAATTGTGTTCGGCAAAATTGATGGCATTGGTTTGCCATGTGGTAAAGTGGGTTTACCACTTTCCACTCCCTTCACCCTAAATTCATGGGTTGTCACTAATAACATTGAATTTCATGGGACAAACCTTCTAAAATTACAAAATAAAAAACAAAGTCATCAAAATTCACACCAAAAAACTTGGGAAAAGTTGAATTGAAGAAACATGTAACTATTTTGATTTTTTGTACTCATTTTTACTACTTTGTCTGCGTTACTTATAGAAAAAAAAAGTCCCGATATCAATAGCATCTCAAACCAATGGAAATCACCCCATAACGTGACAAATGTCTCTGTTTTATTTCTTTTATTATATAGATTTGTTAAAACTGGACCAATTTATATTTATATATAGAACATATCAACAATTACTCAATGAGTGTCTAATTTATTTATTGGGTTAATTTATTCTACGAAGGCTTCTAAAAATAAGAAGTGTATAAAGACACAATGGATCGCATAAGATGACACAATGTTGAGCAAAATATAACACAATACCAAAAAAATAACATAATGTTGAAGAAAAAAGACACAATGACACAAATATAAAAAGACACAACGATAATAAAAAGACATAATGATAATAAAAAAAAATTCTAAATCTATAAACTATAAATCCAAAAGTGAAAACCTAAAATGTTACATCATAGAGTTCGATACGGTTCCAATGCCATTTGAATAAGGTCAGTCGGAGTCCGTTTGATATTATTTGTATGACTTCTTGTTTTTAGAAGACTTTGTATTTGATCTAAACCTTTATTTCTAAACATAAAGTAAAATTTTAAGTTAGGAACCATGCTTATATATAAAAAAAGTAATATAATCACTATCAATATCTATCTAGGGTGGGGTTCTAGAGTGAACACTAGTGTATTTGCGAACTGAGTGAACAAATCCTGGCCATTGATCTACACACGTGTATGGCCAGGATCTCATCATCAAATCGTAAAATACACTAGTGTATTTCAACATCAAATCCTGGCCATTGATGTATACACGTGTATGACCAGGATTAGTTCACTCAGTTCGCAAGCTACACTAGTGTTCACTCTTGAATCTAATCATATCTAAGTATTACCATATTTATATGATTATTCATGTTAAATACAATTGTTTTTTAATTGTTACTATGAATAACTTTTGACCAAAAAGTTAATTAATTTGATCCAGTCGGTTTTGAAATAACCGATAAATCTGGTCAGTATAATCCATTTAAATTGTGATCACTTATTTTTTACTGGTTGTCTATAAAAATTAAGCGGGAAAATCTAATGAAAATCACCCCATAATGTGATGAGAAAAGGGATGACCATCGGAGACTGCTGCATGGCAGCTAGCCATTGGTCAATCTTTTTTTTCTTTTAAGTTTTGTTTATTTTAGTTTTTACCCTTCAATATTTAGTATTGACACTTATAACCCTTTAAGTTTCTAAAAACTTTATAATCATTTTTATGTGCTTATATTAATGTACGTGTAGGTATAAATGTAGGTTGATTACGTATTTTCTAGTAAGTTTTTGTTTATTTTAGCCTTTACTCTTCAACTTTTAGCATTGACAGTTGCAACCCTTCAACTTTCTAAAAGTTTTATAATATTTTTTTACGTGCTTGTATTTATGTGCGTGTCATTATAAATTCGAGTTTATTACGTTTCTTTGAAAATGGTTTGCCTTAGATATAATATGTTTTTCCGTATTTTTTGTATGTTTTCAGTTAATCTACGTTTTGGCATAAATTTTGTTTTACAACAAGTTGGGTCAAATATAATATGTTTTCATTAAACTTTATAAATTCGCTTTACTTTACGTTTCGGCCCCACCGCAACGCGCGGTACCATTTTTAACTTAAAAACCTTAATTTTTTACTTACTTTTATGTACATGTCGATACAAGTTCATGTTGGTATTCAACGTAAATTTCTTTCTCAAATAAGTCGGGCCACATATAATACGTTCCCGTGCTTATTTTTATGTACATCTTCAGTTTATTTACATTTTGACGTAGCTTTTGTTCAGAAATAGTTCAGGTCTTTATTGCATAAATCTAAGATACTTTACATTTGGACCTGTAGCATCGCGCGAGGAAATTTACCAGTGTATATACGAATTACGATATCGATTTATAATGGGAAACAACGGTTAAAACGAGTTTATTAGTGTTGGAGATTGACTTCATCTTCTTCTTCTTGTTGTTATAATCGTATATGGTTTCATTATTTTTTGTTTTAATTTTCAACTTCGTGGTTTCATTAATTTGTTCTAATCAAGTTATACGCCTTATATTTCATTTATGAAGCATCATACCTCTAGGCTCTAAACCACTAGCTTATAAATATGTATATACATCCGTGTCAATACTTCGCTAAATCTTTTAGAGAAAAATGTCCGATACTCACTATGGTTTGGCAAAATTTCATCTATAGTTTCCAACTTTTTGAAAATACAGCTTTGTTCCCTATGGTTTGTACCGTTTCTCGGATAGTTCCTAACGTGAATGAAGGTTAATCTTTGGTGTTAAGTGGATGTGATTTGACTAAAATGTCCTTAATATAAAATAAAATAAATTAATTAAGTATTAAATAATTTATATATTTGTGGGACCCACCTCTTATTTCCCCTATATTAAAGCTTACTTTACAACTACATAGTGCATAATGCATTAATGCATCTTCTTTTTGATTGGTCTACAACACCATCACTCTCTCCTCCTTGTCTCTCAACTCTCTACTCATCCCCTTCTCTTTCTCTTTCTGGATCACAATTCGTTTTCTTTTCAGCAAGTCAGTATCATGGAGTCCACCTACTATCGCCGGCTACAAACCCTAAAGAGGGACACCGATCCTGACACTCGCTCGAGCCCTTGATGTATTGGTTGCACCAGGGTACTACAACACTACTGACGGATGCACAGTGGCGGCGTTAGAGAAAGAGAGAATGGTTAGAGTGTCAACGATGAGATCGCCGGTACCGGTTGTGACGATGGTTTGAGGAGACTTTTAGTGAGGTGTGGGACGGCTGGTGGCGTCAGAGATAGAGAGAAGAAGCGTCGGACTGTGGGGTTTGTTGATGACAGCCATCTCCGATGTCCGTACGAGGAGTTTTCTGGTGACCGCGGCAGTGACGGGTTTAGCTGAAGTAGTCAAAAGCGGTACCTACTTGAGAGAGAAAGAGAGGAGACAGAGAGTTAGTGTTAGGATATGTCATATGTGTGAACCAAGACGTGTGGTCTATATGTTGGTGTAATGGTGTTGTACGTCGCTGCCGGTAGTGAGTAAGAATTGAAAAGAGATGATTTTAAGTTTTACTAAAATTTGATGGTTTTGAATTGAGTCCGCTGGTTTGCAAGATATAAATGGGTTGGTGAAATAAAAAATAATATTTATTTTGAACGGCATTAATAAAATTACTTTCCACCTACTTCACGAAGAGCATTTTAAAAGAAACAAATTCTAATTCACTCAAACATTTTAAATAAAACCAATTAAAAGTGAATACTATTAAATAGTTTCCATGTAAAAATTATCAAATTTGATTAGTACAAAATCATCTACAATGTGTATATATAGAGTTTACTTTATATAAAAGATGTTCATATTTGTTTTTAACTTAATTTTTATAACTAATTACACGAATGGTACATGTGCTCTATCTAAATTACGTATACAATTACAATCCCCTGGTCTATCTAAATTGCATATACGATTACGATCCCGCGGTCTATCTAAATTATGTATACAATTACGGTCCTGTGCATTGATTATAGACCCGCTGCAACGTGCGGGTTTTTGAAACTAGTAAAAACTAAAGAGTAAGTGAATGTGATTTGACTAAAATGCCCTTAATATAATATAAACAAAATAAATTAATTAAATATTAAATAATTTATATATTTGTGAGACCTATCTCTTATAAAAATTTGTCTCCATGTGGTTTGGGGGCGCTTGCATGTTGCCTCGCTATCTTCCATTTTTTAGAATATGACTCTCCCTGATTACAAAACCTCACTCTATGCTTCCCTCTCACCTGGTGGCCGTTAGTTGAAGTTAAAAAAATGTGTGAAAATACTAAACTACCCTTTCCTAATAGTAGTATGTCTCCCTGTAGTTTTATTAATATTACACACCTTGAAATTGTTTTTCCCTCTAAATTCGAAACCCAATACATTGAAGTTTGACTTTAAAAAGACACATTATGAACTAACAATACACAAATAATTTCCTGCTTATCTAACAATACCAAGTTAATTACCTACTTAAAACTATTTAACTTTAACAATAGACACACCTTGAAATTGTTTTTCCCTCTAAATTCTAAACCCAACATATTGAAGTTTGACTTTAAAAAGACACATTATATAAACTAACAATACACCAATAATTTACTCCTTATCTAACAATACCAAGTTAATTACCTACTTAAAACTATTTGACTTTAACAATACACATTATGAACTAGGAATTACCTGCTTATCTAACAATAACAAGTTAATTACATGCTTAAAACTGTATTGATTCATTATGACACAATACACATTATGAACCCATATCACATTGCATTGTTTGACATTGTAGTTTGACTTTACCCAATGCAAATGAACAGACCCGCGGCATGACTTTAATAAGTCAAATTGGTTTGACATTGCAGTTTGACCCATTTAATGAACATAATGACCCAATGAATATTCCATTATTTACATGAATAGACCTAATGCATACCATTGTTTACATGAACAAACCCAATGCCATGATCCTAGATTATGCACATTGCAGTTTGACTTTAATAAGTCAATTTGTTACCCTATGCACATAATGAATCATACACTATGCACATTGCAATTTGACTTTACTAAGTCAAACTGGTTTGACATTGCAGTATGCACATAATGACACAATGCACACAATGAACCATACACAAACTATGCGTTGCAGTTTGACATTACTAAGTCAAAGTGGTTTGACATTACAATATGCACATAATGATACAATGCACATTGCACATAATGAACCTATACACTATACACATAATGACACAATGCACATTGAACATAATGAACCTATACACTATGCACATAATGAACCTATACACATTGAACAAAATGAACACATACCCAATGAACAATACAAAGAATAACCATGAACCTATACACTATACACTATGTAGTATGCACATAATAATTATATAAACCATATAAGCAGTATGCTTTAAACTTATGTTTTGTAACATTACCATATTCACATAATGACACAATGCACTATGCATATAATGAACCTATACACTATGCACACAATGAAAACATACCTAATGAATAATACACAGACCAACCTTGAACCTATACACTATACCTTATGCACATACCTAATGAACCATACACAGACCAATAAAACAACCATTAATGTGCCATCAATTATACATATTTATAGTATGAATTTACCCTCATTTGTGAATACTTTTAAGGCAATTTATGAAGGAAACACTACCTAAACCATTCCTTTTCAGTTTTTACACGATTTGAAGGTCCAAAATAAAAAAGAAGCAAAAAAAAAAACAATAAAACCGGACAAAAAAATACAAAGTTTCCAAGACCCACCCACCCACGTGCACAACAAAGGCATGGACGTGCCTCTCGCCTCAGCTCGCCTTTTGAAAAACAACTTGGTGGGCAAGAAAGAAAGACAGCAGGCACGCCCGTGCATAAGCATGCACGGTTGTGCCCCCACAAAAGACAAATCA
>JARYGA010051867.1:0-49806 GCA_030545235.1 Helianthus tuberosus | reverse complement strand
ATTGATTATTTTAGTGGATGGTCTGAACGTTTTGCTAACTGGGTTGAAGCTTACCATTTAGATGCATGGGAACATACTGAAGTTCAATATGCTAGACCAGTCGGGAACAATAATGTAAAAACACCAATTAGAGAATTGAGTGCTGATGAGAAAAAGAAATACAAAGATGAGAAATTGATGGTTAGTTTGTTGCAGCAAGCGATTAAGGAAGACATCTTGATCTTACTTCAACATAATGGAAGTGCATATTCGATTTGGATAGAATTAGAAGCTAAGTTTCTTGGAAGTGATGATATGCTAAAGAACAAAAAATCGCTTCTGAAAAAGAATTTGATCTATTTCGTGGGTTGAGAACGGAGAACACCAAGCAGATTATTGAAAGATATTGCAACTTGGTGAAAAACATGAACAGATTGGGTATCCACAAAGATAAAGATGAGTTGATTGAGAAGCTGGCTGATGCGTTGCCACATGATGTTTGGGGAACGTATTTGATGATGTTGAAAAATAAACCCGATTTTAACAATATCACGCTAAGTGAGTTTATTAAACATCTTGAAGCTCAAGAAATGGAACAAAGGAAAATTGCTAGAATGAAGAACTATGATGGAGAACAAGACATTGGGTTGTATTACAAAGGTGGAGTCAGTGAGAAGACCAACATTTCACCAAAGATTGGAACAGCTTTCAATGCAAAAAGTTCTTCAGAAAGTTCATCTCAGGGATCAAGCAGCAAAACTGGATTTACTTCATTTCCAACATTTGATCCACATTTTTCTGCAACAAAGAGTGGCAAAGTTCTTCAATGCAACATTGCTTTAAATCTTGAGAATGATCAGAATTATTCCGAGGAAGTTGCAAAAAGTCATATGTCTTTGTTAGTAACTGTGCTTGAATCTTATGGTAGTCTGGTTGCAGGGAGGATCGGGAATCCAATGCTTACAAAAGAGGATTACGATCAAGTTGATGCTGAGGAAATGGAGTTGATGGATATAAAGTGGTGCTTGGCGAGTGTGTTGAGACGAGCTGAAAAGTTTAAACAAATTACGGGAAGAGAAGATTTCCGTGATGCAAATGTTTCAACTTTAGGATTTGATAAATCTAAAGTCACTTGTTTTCATTGCAGGGAAAAGGGGCATTTCAAGAGGGAGTGCACAAATCGTGAAGCAAGCGGAGCTCAAAATCCGTTCGGAAACAATGACTACTATCGAAAGGCGATTTATCATCAAGTTGCTCAACAGCCATATCAACAACAACAATCACAAACTTTACATGCTTGAAAGATTGAAGATTCAAAGAAAGCTTGTCTTGTTAATCAAGATGATGGAAGTTCATCAAAAGAAAACAGTTGGGATAAATATCTTTCAGCAGAAAAAGAAGCTTATTTGACAAATAAAATGGTTAATCAAGATGATGAAAGGCTTCCGGAAGGTTTCAGTTGGAAAGATTTTAGTTAGGATGACTATGATCCTAACAAAACTTCTGGTCATAAAGCTGTTGTTGCTTAGGTTATCAATGATTATACTGATGATTACTGGGCAGAAAAAATCAGAAAATGTTTAAATCCTGAAGTTGAGAAAAAGAAGGGAGTTGAGGAAGAAGTTCAAGTAAGAATAGTCAAAGAAATTCCAGAATTCGAAATCAAAACAGATGCTGATGCAATCAAAGTTCCTGAGAAGTGTATGAATTGTGATTCTCTGATAAAGCAAAACAATGAATTGCTACACAACATAAAAAGGCTGAAAGAATCTTATGATGTCTTGAACAAAGCCATGAATAAATACAATGAATCGAGCAGTGAACAAGCTTTAGAAATGAATACACTTAAATGAGCATATATGAGACAGCTTAACGATGTCAATTATTTTACTGAGAAGTGTGCTGGGCTTGAATTGATGTTAGAAACATAGAGAATTGAAACTGAGAGAGTAAATAGATTGTTAAAAAGTTACTCATTTTCTACTTTTGTGGTTGACAGGATTTACCCTATAGTAGAAGGATTGAAGACATTTGAAGAAGAGGAGACTTCGGAAGAGAAAAAGTCTGAAACAAAAGAAGATGATGAAGTGAAGATTTCTGGTAAGAAACCAAGTGTTGTCTATAACAAATGTCCACCTCCGGTCGAAAATGGATATTCTCCTCGAAATCCAAATTCAGAAAGAGTCAAAAAGGCAACAAACTTACAGTGGGAGTCTGAGTCTTCAGATAACTTGCCAGAAAATATTGATGTCACGTTCACATCGTCCGACACTGATCATGAGTCCGAGTTAATAAAGAAAGTGGTCGATCAGGTGTTAGATAAAGATGAAACGGAGGTGTCTAAGTCAAAGTCGGAGTCCAAATCAGAGTCAAAGTCTAAGTCCGACATGTCGAGTTCATCAGTCAAACAGGGCAAACGAGTTTATAATAAGGAATTCTTGTTATCAAAATCTAATTTGAATGATGAAACATTCAAAGTGGCATATACTTTGAATGGTTCTGACAAATTATATTTTGATGAAGATTTTCCAATAAGAGGTGTTAAACCTGACATTATCAAAAAGGTTTTCGAACTAACAGAAATTAATATTTCTGAAATAAAAGATATAAATCTTTCTGAAAAACCTAAATCTTACACCTCAAGAGTTCAACAACGTTTAAACAAGAAAAAAAGTTACAGTTCTGGTTCAGGTTATCAAAAGAAACCAAACCATACTGGTAATTTCAAAAAGAAAGGTCTGGGTTTTATTCCACCGAAAAATTATAAAAATGAGAAAACTTATAAACCAAAACCTGTATTTGTTTCAGGTACTTATGCTGAGAAAGAAGAGAAGAGTTCATTCTGGAAACAGACGAACAAAGAATTCCTTGCCAAGAAGCAAGAAGATACGAAGAAAAACATTGCTCAGAAGAAGATAGAGACGAGAACCTGTTTTCAATGTAAAACAGTTGGTCACATTGCCAGGAATTGTCCAAAGGCAATTCAAACAAAACAGGGAGTCTCTGGTAAACTAAAAGAAAAGATTGTTGAGAAAACCGAACCACCAACAAACAGATTTAAAATCTTTGAAAATTCAACTTTTGAAGTTGGTGAATGTTCGAAAAATGTTTACAAAAGAAAGGAGAAACTTAACAACCAAAAATGGGTTGTTAAGAATTCAAGTGAAAGTTCAGGCAATGAATCTGATTCCACAAAGTCAGAGGAGCCACACGTTGATCTAAAATTGGAAACATCAGTTCCGCCTTTGGATGATGAAAATTTTCCACCATTACGGGCGGAAAATTTTAAATCTAAAATTGGTAAAATCGAAATTTTAAATCAATTTTTTTTCCTGAAAAGAAAGAATTTGATATTGAAAAGGTTTTTAACCCCACAGTGCAAAATATTTTTGGTAAAATGATTGATGGAAAGGTCAAGGGGGTTAAAGAATTTTATGAGAAAAAGATGGCAGGTAAGCAACCGAGTGTTGATAACTCGGAATCTCCCAAGGACCGTCAGGCTTGGGAGAATATCTCTAACTGAAAAACCTGACTTGCCGGAGCTCCCAAGTTGGTAATAGCGGAGCATGAATCGGCATCTTTCTTGAATTGTTTTTGAATATGTTTAAGTGTGACTTGCCGGAACTCCCAGGTTGGTAGTGTGGAGTAGGAATCGGCATTCTGAGATTTCAACCTACATGTCGGTAATTGTTGGTAAGAAAATCGACAAGTGGTTGAAAGAGAGGTTTTATCTTAAAGTGGTGAATCAGGGACATTAAATTGTACTTGTTTTCCTACAAAGTGGTATTTTTGAAAAACAAAGTGATGAATGAATCCCCTAACCCACAAGTGGTTTTATGAAATCAACAAAACTTATTTTCCAGAAAAACCATTTTGATTAAAACAAACTTAAGTGTTTTGAAATCTTTATGGGAAAATAGTTTGTTGTGAGGGGGAGTTCTGATTGTTTATGCCAAGTGGATGGTGAATTGAAGTGATTTTATATATGTTGTCACTTTATTTGTATAGTTTGTTTTCAAATTTCTTTAAATGATTTTGAATTTTAGGGAGAGTAAGAATTTTCAGAAAATCCAAAAACATTTGAAAATTTGAAAAAGCCAAAAACATGATAAAATAAAAAAATGAGTTTTGTTGTGAAAAAGAGGAAATGATAGTACATCAGTGGACTATCACAGCATGCTAAAGAATTGGAAAGTTCAAATGTGATAAACTGTCTCACTGATGATATGCCAGTAGGTTTTTACACATTTAGTAGATTGTGACGAGATATAAACCTAAATTTCAAACTTACCTATATCGTGGGGAACATCTCTCGGATATATGGGTAACCCCCGAAATCTTGTTTGAAAGGTCCCTCTTTCTGAGATACTAGGTCTTTTTACTCAGTGATATCTGGGGTATTATCCCGGGACTTCTAATTTTGCGGAAGCAATGGCCTAGTCCCCGTATAATACTTTCTGCTTGCTTGAAATATAGCATCGCCCTCAGTACAAATGAAACATTGAAAAATGCTAATCATGTGCTGTTGAAGAAAAGATTCTCTAAAGGGAACACACCAAAAGACGAGCCGTCATCTCTCTGCTGAACGGAAGTTCTGACCTGAGCTCTCACGGCATCGCATTTAACCCTTTACAGATATCATCTGTGGTATACTCACCTGTAACACTGAATATTGGGATCTGGATACGGGAGTATATTCAAGTGGTGGGACACGCGAATAAGTTTAATTCTCTAAAACACTAATCTCATATCTCAAAACAGTTGAACTTTGTGTGAGAATTTAAGTGGATCAGTATACTGACAATCTAAGTGAATCGTTTAAAACTTAAAATGTTTAAAGCTTAACGGTGTTAGTGATGTGTCTCAAAAACTGATATGATCCTCTTACACAAACTCACAAAAATATTGTTTGTATATAATTCTTTACTGTAGTTCATTTAATGTAAAATCCAAAAAGATTTTCAGAGTGTTTTAGTATAAATTTTTTGAAAAATTCAAAAAGATTTTTTGACAACGGATGTTGAAAAGCTAATTTTCAAAGTTCCAAGTGCTAAACATGATGAACAGGTTTGGGAGAATGTTGTTTAAAAAGAAAAATGGGATTTCTTTAAGTGGTCATCAGAAGATTTTAAATGGTAAATCATTCTGTAAAAATTCTTGCAAATGATATAATTTTATCAAATTTTAAATTTGAGAAATTTATTGTGAGGTAGAGATTGTGCAGGTTAGCCAGGTTTTTAATACTGAGCAGGATGTGAGCCAGGTCATGATCTTGAACCTGTTAATTCCAGACTGCGAGCCTATCTTATAGATAGGGGGAGTCTGAAGACAATCAAGAGATCTGATCAAGAGAAGTTAGAGCCAAATCAAGATCCTGAACAAGAAGAAGAAGAAAAGAAAGAGATTGATTGAGGATGCTTAGAATGGAGAATTTTCAGAGAGAGCGAAAAGACTGATAAAGACTGAAGGTTTGACAACCGAAGACTCGACACTGAAGACTCGTCAACATTCGAGGGGGAGTCTGTTGGTGCATGCGTCTGTCGACTTCGTCTTGTATCGAGTCTTGTATTGTACTAGATAGATCAGGGCACGGAAAACGATAAAATGAGTGTTTATGGGTAATTTCGCTTGAAATGACACATGATCATTTCAAACGAAATCATCATGCTAATTCCGTTTGAAGTGATTTTGTGCGGAATCTAATTCCGTTTGAACGGTTTCAAGCGGAATTACCTATCCTATAAATACCTATCTTGTCTTGTCATTTGTAACGATCTTGATTCCGGTAGAGAAGCTCTGCCGAAGTGTCTATAGCATTGTAATCGATCTAATATCAATCTAAAGACAGTTTAAAGTAATTTCTTGTGCATTACAGCTGAAATAACACTGATACATCTGTTTCCGCCTCTTGTATTGGTGAAGACCTCTTCTGAACGACTCGTTTGGGTCATAAAACGATCCTACACAAAGGAAGGATGTCGAATAAATCCATGTGAAATAAAGGATTTATTCGCACCCGTATCAAATAACACATGTGTGGGAATTGAGTTTATAGCAAATATGCCTGAAACCACATCGGGTTCCTTTTTCGCCTTTGCTGCTGTTAACTGGAAGGATCTAGCTTTTGCTTTTGGTGTCTCGGTATGTGTATCCTTGCCTTCTCTCTTTCCGATCAACTCCGGGCACTCAGACTTCTTGTGACCCGGCTGATAACATTTGTAACACACCGACACTTTCCCCGGGCACAACGCAGCCGTGTGCCCTGTTTTCCGACAAATAGGACACGGTTTGTCCTTAAACCGGCACTCACCCTTGTGCCCTTTCCCGCATACCTTGCAGCTTGGCGACCTACTTTTTCCTTCTTGTTTCTTCGACGATTCGGTCGTGCGCGCCTTTTTCATCGGGCTTGGATTAACCACCTGCGCCCTTCTTTCACCTCTTTCAATCTGTTTCTTCAATTCAATCTCTCATTCCCGAGCAACATTTATGATCTCGGTGAGGGTCTCATATTTTGAAGGAGTCATAAACTCCCTATACTCGGCGCTCAACATATTATAGTAATAATATATTTTCTGTTCTTCATTCGTTATCAGTTCATCACAAAACTTCATTTTATCCATGAACGTTCCCGTGATTTTGTCGATGGACTCGCCTTTGTGTCTAAGCTGCATGAATTCTTCTTTGATTTTGTTAATGACTGCCTTGGGACTATGATGTTTAAGAAACGGCGTCTTAAACTCATCCCATGTCATAGCCTTAGCCGCTTCACTTCCAATTTCTTTCTTCTTCTTATCCCACCAGTCTTTCGCTTGACCCTTTAACTGACCCGTACCATAGGCTACGTAGTCATCCGTATCACAATGGGTCCTTTCAAACACTCCCTCGATATCACTTAGCCATCGCTGGCATACTATCGGGTCAACCTCCCCATTATAGATTGGCGGTTTACACGCCATGAACTCTTTGTATGAGCAAGGCTTTCGTCCTCCTGGTTTTTCCTTTGCTAAATTGGTATTATCTTCCAATTTCTTGATTTCTCTCATCCACCACTGATAGTACCGTGTTTTGGATTTTAACGATGAAGCCCGACAAACTATTTTCGATTGCCTTTCCAACCTCCTCGGCAATCACTTCTCTCATTTGCTCGGTGACTCTTGGCACCGCATCATCGTTATCTCTATCCGTCATCTTTAGAACTGAAATGTTTACATTGAGCGTTAAACATTTCATCTATAACATATGTTTTATTTACTTTGATTTGGTCAGGTTCATAACTTGCCCTACCCATTCTAATTTAATGCACTTTCCGGGTTTGAGTGTGTTAACACACTCTTCCCGTGCACGTCGATTTATGTTTCCCTTATATATTCAATAAATCTACTTTAAACAATTCACTCTTACCGGATGCTTGATCAAGCTTGAACCGAACACTTTGTTAACAACCTTGAGCTCTGATTACCAACTTGTAACACTTGTCTTAATTTCTAATATTTTAATCATAAAGTACGGGACTTTTAAAACAAAATGCATATTTAGCAAAAACTTAGCTAAATAAAGTTAGTTGTACATTGTGTAGCAAGTCAACATAAGCAACCATCTAAGATTTAACACATTCACAACTACTAAGTTTACAAAACGATATTTTGTTTTTAACAATTTAGAAAAGTGCAGAAGCTCCAAAAATAGTGTTCGGTTCTTGATTTCACGCTTGATCGGCATCTGTAGCTAACGAGCATCACCTGGGGTCAAAACCACATAAATAATTAGTTTTGACAATAAAAATCGAGCCTTGACAAGCCCTAATGACAAAAACATAACAAAAATAATAAACTTCTGGTTTCAATTCTGTCGCGCCACACGCCAGAACCATTTATCATCTTCGCGTGTCGCGGGCGGCCCCGCGTGTCGCGCCGGATCCTCATGCCCCCGTCGCGTGGCGCGGGGGAGTGCATTTTCCAGCAGGTCCAGTTTCTGGACCTGCAATTTTCCTGGCTCCGAAAATTTACTAAATTCTAACTTTGAACCATCATAACTTTTTTCTCGGTTGTCCGTTTTAGTCGATTCTTTTTCCTATGAGTTCGTAATAAAACTACGGATCCAACCATGTAAATTTCGCACAACGAAAACCGAATTACGAATGAATGGTTCACAAAACCCTTGTTTCAATTATTCAACCCATTAGCTATATGTGCATAGTACCATTTTTCCGTTCTAAAACTTTCTAGGCGTATTTACCCAATTCCCCGGGCTTGTAAATCTTGGTGTATCCGCGCCATTCCATGGATTTATGCTCACATTAGAATATTATGCTTGTTTCTCTAAATTCAAGCATACCGCTTCAAGCATTACTTACAATTGATTTCTATCGTTTGACCCGATAATCTCGGATTCGTAAACTTAAATTAGCATAACTAATTCATTGACGTATTACTACCCAACACTAATGAAATATGAGACTCTCAAGTCTCTTCACACATGATTATTTTCAAAAGCATAATTTTGGCCCGTTTGGTTTTCGAGTGAAAACCATCACTTTGATGACAAGCCAAACTATTTCTAACCATTATATTGACCCGTTTGATTGTCGAGTGAGCTTCGCCACTTCAATTACACATCAAACGCATATACTACACTAATCCAACACTAACGAAATATGAGACTCTCAAGTCTCTTCACACATGATTATTTCAAAAGCATAATTTTGACCCGTTTGGTTGTCGAGTGAAAACCATCACTTTGATGACAAGCCAAACTATTTCTAACCATTATATTGACCCGTTTGATTGTCGAGTGAGCTTCGCCACTTCAATGACACATCAAACGCGTATATTGCACTATGACACCATTTGTACACCAATACCAAACATTTATGCATAATGTAACGGGACTAAAGTCACGTACCTTCAAAGCACCCCTTTCAGTCGCGCGTCACCACCGGCTTGTCCGCTTGACGATCCGGATTCTTTGCCTTATGATCCCTTTGACGAGGCGATCACGATTCTATGTTCAGATTTTGATTTTGACTTGATTTGAGCCTTCAATTTGTGAGTTTTGTGCAAGTTAGGGTTTTGATATGGAGCTCCTGGATCGCCCCTGTGTTTAGTCGACCAGAAACACACACTTAAGTGTGTTTTTGGTGTAATTGTTTTGTTTTAATAACACAAGTTTCCATCTTATCAACTTTGGTCCCTCAACTATCATTCGGTTCTCATTTTAGGTGTTTTAACCCACTTATTAATTACTACAAGACTTGTAACTAATTGGGTTATTTAGTCCTAGTTAGTTTGTTCTCGTTTATTTAATACTTTGTAATTCTAATATAAAACTTTATATTTTCGGGGTGTTACACATATTCATATTTAATTTCATTGCTTTCTTTTGTTGTTACTTGTATTTAATAGTTGGTTGCATGTCTTCTTATAGCTATGTTTGTTGCTATTTTGTTTTTTTAATTTAAATTATGTAGTATAAATAATAGATTAGGGTATAGCTTGACAATAGATATTTGTGATGGAGATATTTGCTGTACTTGCATGAAACAGTGTTATGTTCTAAGTATGTATATAGATCCAATGGTGTTTGTATATGATAGTCGTCTATTTTCTTGGAGTGATATCAAGTTTGGATATGGTGTTTTGTGCTTATGTAATGATGGGTTGTGAGATGGTATTTTGGAGTGCATTCACGCATACGCAAAAGAAGTTTATAAAGTGATAACAGGAAGTTTACTACAAAATATTTTCAGATGTTGTTGGTTTATCTGCTGATTCTTCTAATAGATGTCAGAGCTTGCATATAGTGTGTAAGGCTAGTGTGCTGGTTGTTTGGTATATTCCATGACACTATGTACGTTTGGATTGGTAAGTATTGTGTAGAGCTTGCTGTATGTAATAGCTATCACTATGAGTAGTTGAGGTATTTAAGAACTAGATATGAAAAGGAAGAAGATGGAGAATAAAACATTGACATTATTCGTCAAGCGGTATCAAATGAATGTTGTTTGTATACAGATCTTGGTGGTATGGATAGTGTTAATATTAACCATGGTATTGCAAGTGATTCTGAAATATTATCAACACTGCCTTCTTCATCTATGTCCACATTTTGATCTGATGAATCATCCCGTAATATTAGACGTTGTGGTCGTCCTTGATTACGAGATCGCCCTGCTGGTTCAATCATTGAAAATATGCCAGCTCAACGACGTTGTTATGGTACTTATTGTTAATTTTTTTTGTGCCAAGTAATGTTAACGTGTTCATGTTTTTAGGACACGTCTGATTGTATCTACGTGTATTGCAGTTGGCCCAAATTCAAATCAATTCCATGGAACTAATTCAATGAATAGTGATGTTCCTTTTGTATCACATTCTTTAACTTCAGAGTTTATTTCAGCATCGCCTTCTATGCACAACCGGAGGTCATCTTGTGCTGGTGTTTACCAAGATGAAAACTCAGCAAGTATGGATTGTTCATTGATGACTGTTAGTTGTTTGAACGCCTCATTAAAATGATAAATATAACTTTCTCTTACATGATTGTTTTATTTTGTATAGGAGATGTATCATATTGGGATTGTGGAATTACAGAATATGTATGTCCTTATTGCAAAGCAATCTTGTGGTATGGTGAGAGATGTGACAACCCTCACCAAACCAGGTATCCGTACGACTTAATTAATGATTAATTACTGCTTAATTATTGTGCTTGTTTGAACTAGCTGATGAACTGCTACTTGATATCTGATACATGTACTTACTTGCATCATACTTTGCTTATCGTCACTACATTATTTACGTGCTGAACCCTAGTGACAACCATGATGCACAAAAGCACAGTAGCACAATACACGGATAACCTATTGAACATGCTGATAAAGCCAGCATCAGGCAAACACTGCCTCCAAGGCCTAAAAGAGCCTGAGATATTTTGCTACACTAGTGGTGAGTGTAGGGATACAAGGGTTGTGGAACTGCGTCTCTAGGAATAAGTTACAATGACTGGATGTGCCTAAAACGTACTCTAAGTACAAAACTCAGCACTTTACAAAATAATTCAGCTTTTAGCTAACTAATAAAGTGCCAGAACATGAGAAAAATAACACTAGACACTTTCCAAAGTGTCAGGAATAAGCTGTGTCACTAAAAAGAGTAATAACGACACTTTAAAGCTTTGTTAACACTTTAACGGATTACTATCCAACCAAACAACCGGACTATACCCGGAACATGAAAATATTGTTATTTTCACTATTTATCTTTTTCTGAGCCAGTTAGGGTCCCCGTATACCCTAACACCCATTGTATCTCACTAAACATAACTAACTAAGTTCAACACTTAACTAACCTAATTAACCTAACTAAACATCAACTAATCTAGTTGAAATCGAACCAAGGGACCCCCCCCCCCCCCCCAACCGAATCGGTCACCTAGTGACCACCCCATGTACTTGCAAGATTTGCTAAATCTAGTTTGCTAAATATCTAACCTACACATGGACCTTTGGATAATACACACTTACATTGTCTATAAGATAACACTAATCACACTTGAACTTTCATAATCCACCTATCACTCAAAACTCTCTCTCTCTCTCCCTCTAAGAGCTTTTGGCCGAACCCCCTATATCCATCCATCAATTTTTCGGTTCTTGTTCAAGCCATTTCAATCATCTACAAACATCAAGGGTCACGTATTAGGAGTCTTGGAGCAAGCGGAATGCGAAGGACCTCTTTATCTAGCTTTTATCCACGCCATTTTCGTCAAGATTCTTCCCTAGCCTTGAGCTAGAGGTATAATGCTTAAAACTTGTTTTTGAACTAATCTAATGTGGTTAAAAGGATTTGTATCAGTTAAATCTCGTTAAAATACAAAATGATGCACAAAAGTCTACTAAAAACACTTAAAATGGGGGTTAATAGCTTATATGTTGTGTAAATGTTGTAGTAACTGAAAGTGGTGATTATCTAGACCCGATCTATGTTGTGGTAGCTTGAATCACCGTTTAACCCGGTGTAGTCATGTTCTTGAATCATGACACAAAGCTATTTTAGGAGTAACAAGGGTTAAAAGGTGAAACTCTACCACACATGAAACATGAACTTGTGTAAAAATGTTTTACTTGTGTAAAAGTGTTTTAACTTGTACAATAGTGTTTAAAACTAGCGGATCTACGCATCTGCAAGTGGTATTTCCAAAGGACCAAGCGTTAAAGAAATCATGTTTTCTAAAAGACGGATCTTACAATAAAAAGTATGATTTTATAAACCCCAAGTGTGTAAACACTTGTGAAATGAAAAGATCCGACAAAATAACAATTTTTGTAAAAGATGACGGGAAGTTGTAAAGATGGGTTTTCTCTAAAAACGAGGTTTTTACAAGATCAAATTATCTTATATGAAGATCTACTAAATTTAAGGAATTTACACCACAGTTATGGGAAAACTGCAAGTTCATGTAATTTTTGGCAATTTGCACATATGTTGATTTGTTGTTGCGATAAAAGTTGTTCTGATCAAATAAAGAAAATTGTTGAGTTGATTTGTTAAAGAAAATGATACGCTTGAAAGCGTGGCCACCTCCAGTTACAGGGGAAACTCTGGCGAAATTTTTCTAAAAACCTAACACTTAGAACTATTTACACTACAAGTGATAGAACTATTTTTGACATGTTTTCGGAACATAAATTTCGCCAGGACCTTATTTACTAAATATTCGGAGGTGGGATTTTCACAAAATTTAACGTGATAAATATATATTTTCACACACTGTTTATGATTATTTTGTGAAATACATAAATATTATTTTTAGGGTAAAAATAATATTTACGAACGTTAACGAATCCAAAATAATACGAACGCTTTCACCATAAATATATAAGTTACACCGGTAATTACATTACCACTCGGTTGTCAGAACGTAACTTACGAAATTACGAAAATATTTATGAACGCATATTTTAACAACGTATTATTGGAGAAAAATTATGTGAAATGAAAATATAATATTTTTGAGAAAAATACTTATATTTTGGAATGGGAAATATATATATATTAAGTGAGACTTAATGATTTAATTTGAACGCACATGTATTGGATCCCCCATCCTTGGGAAGGAGATTAACTACCAAGTATATACAGAACGTAAACACGAAATAGTTGTCTAACTATTTCCCAAAAGATTTAACTATAAAGCTAAGGCACGGCCGTCCGTCTAATAGAATTAGCACTTGTAGGTCGTCGCACAGCTTTCTGATTTGGAGATACTTGGTAGAGACGCTTCACTGTGAGTTCATGTCCCCCTTTTCTCTAACTGTTTTCAGTTTTCTTAACTGCGGGGGTGAAATACATGTTACTTTGTTTACAAGTACTTTACACATGGTATGGTTAACGTAAGGAGGTTTACTACTTAGATCATGTGAATGGGTAGGCAGAAACACCGAGGGACGTAAGCGGTAGATCTATCTGGGTGTAGCGAGCCCAACTCTAGGCCCAATAGAACGGACCTCTAAGAGGACCAACAGAACGGACCTTGAGTGACTTTGTGCCCGACGCATAAATCGGCTAGGTTGAGTCTTCCTACTTACATTTCACAACATGCTAATGGCCTTGCAAACCATTGGTGATCTCTTTTCCTTACACTGCTACATACCAGGGAACTTTTATACTTACAAGTGTTTTACATACTCACTTGCACATGAACTCGCTCAACATTATTGTTGATTTTTCAACTTACATGTATTTCAGGAAACTAAAGATCTGGCACGGTATGTTATGTTTTCCCGCTGCACAAGGGTTCCAAGGTCATCCCAGTTTAGGAAATGTGACTCTTTCCTGGACAAGTCACATATCTTAAACTGCGCTTATTTCATGTTGATGTTTATGTTGTTTAAGACAATGTTTTATGTTACGGTGTTGTAAGTTTCTAAGACAATGGTATGTTACTCTGGTTTTAAAACTTAATCAAACGGATGATCTTGCATGATTTTATTTCATATAGCTTTGTTATGATTAAGCTATGGTATTAAGAAGTCACACCAAAATTAACCACGCTTCCGCAAAGCCAGGGTGTGACAGCTTTGTATCAGAGCTTTGATCATAGCGAACTAGGATTCCTTCTCGAGTCTAGACTATGATCACTAGGGCTCTCACGAAAACATTTTTCTGCATACCACTTAAGTCCAGATCCAAAACTTTTTACAAACAAATGTTGAGCACATTTTATTATTTATAGGCTCAGTCTGGAAAGGGCTGAGGCTCGGTCTGAGAGGCCGAGGCTCGGTCTGAGAGATCGAGGATTAGTTGGCTAGTGGGACTAGGAGAATTGGCTAGTGGGACTAGGAGGATTGGCTAGTGGGACTGGGAGGAGTAGGCTCAGTTTGGAGACTGAGGCTCGGTGTTGGAGACCGAGGCTCGATCTGAGAGGTCGAGGTAGTTGATAGAGCAGTCAAGGAGACTGGGAGGCTAGTGGGACTAGGAGAATTATGTGATATCTTACTTGGTGACTTATGTGATTACCTGATTGTGTGACTTATTATTTGAGCATATTTGTGTTTATGTTACAGACTTATGGACTCAGACGATACTGGCATTTCGGACACCACTGGACCCATACCTATCGTATCTGATGACCTCACATCCTCCGAGCATGAGGTGTACACATCTGACTATACCAGTATTGACGAGGATGATTTCCAGCCCTTCGCACTACCCGATGGTGCTGATGAGCCTGCAGATGACCCTCCTGCTGAGTACCTACCTCTAGTAGAGATTCCGGCTCCTATACCCTTAGCCGTTTATCCAGCATATGATTTCCTTCTTGACGCCGAGGTTGACGGCGATGTTGACCTGTTTGAGGATGAGCCTTTTGAGGATGAGATCCAGGGCGAGGCCCTTCTTCCTGCGGACGATCTTCTGATGATCGCTGACGTTCCCGCTGAGGATTCGCCAGCACATTCTCCTGTCCCAGACTCCTTCGAGTCTGTGGCATCCGCACCTTCTCACACATTGAGCGCACAGCACTTTGCGCACGATTCTGATCCTGACCAGGCATCCTCTGTTGCACCTATACCCAGTTTTGCGTTTGACCATGACGACATAGAGGATTCTGATCCTATCTTTCCTCCGGGATACGACCCGGATCGTGATATCGAGTTTATCCCTATGGATCAGCCCATGGAGGATCCAGCTAACCCGGTAGACCCTATCGACCCCGAGTTTGACTTCGAGATGGCTTTTGATGACCCCGAGCCTGTCGTCGCTCCTGAGCAGGCAGCCGCTCTAGACCCCATACTTGAGCATGACCCCGTACATGCTGGCATCCCTTTTGCGCCTGTTATAGCAGACCCACATGTTGATGATCTCCCCGTGGATGTTCCTTTGTTAGAGGGCGATCATGTTGTTGTTGATCCTGTTGTTCCTCTACCTGTTGTTGATATACCTGTTGACCATCCTGTTGAGCACATTGCACCTGTTCACCCTTTTGTCGCTCCCCCACTTGATCCCGTTCCACTAGAGCCCGAGCATGCACTGTTCGCAGCACACATGGATCCACCAGATGAGCATGCACAGCACGGTTGGATACCTGCTGATGAGGACATTCCACCATTTCCCCCTCAGATCCCTGATACACGACGTGTTGATTTTTCTTTTCAGGTTCCTCAGTTTGTACCTCCAGCGAGGCCTGGAGAGGGTTCTTCAGCCCATCCTTTTGGGCATACACCGATGTCTTTTCCCTTCATGCCCCAGATGTCATCTGTTCCACCTTTTGTTGCTCCATTTCATGTGGCACCTTTTGACCCCACCAGTGAGCCGTTCCTTTGGGCACCAGACTCTGTTGTACCACCTACTGACCCCTACCATCATTTCCACATGGGGTATACCATCGAGGACGTTTTGATGTCTTTTGTCGCGCAGCACGAGTCGCACACGCAGCGCATCCAGGAGCTTGAGAGAGCTCAGTTGCCGTCATGTCCGTGCCATGGTCAGTCACACTCTCCTCTGCAGCCATTTCGACCCTTACCTCCAGATTATGTTGCCCGTCTCTTTACACTCGAGCAGCAGGTTGCTTCTATCATTCGTACTCAGCAGGCTATGGAGGCGGACTGGCTCCAGTTACATCGTTTGTTTTACACCCACTTTCCCCCTCCTCCACCACCATCTGTATAGAGCTCATCAGTGTTGTTTGGGTAGACGAGGATGAGAAGACGGCGATTGTTGGATTGCACAGCATTTTTGGAGACTACATTTGATTCTGACTTTTGTTGACATGTATTTGACATTGACATGATATAGTTTTTGGACAGGGGTGATGTAGCCCCTAGTTGATTGATGATTGTATGACACAGGGATGTACTGATACACTTACTATGTGGTCTCGATATATGGCAATCACAGTATTCTCATCATATTTGATTCGCTTGATTGTTTATTTGTATTTTTGATGACATGGGATGTTGTGTGATTGGTATTTGTGATGTATTGATAACATGAGATGTTATGTGATTTTACTATTACTATCGTTATATACGTACACTACAATATGACCTGACTTACGTATTATAACATCGGAGTTTTACTATGGCCTGACCAACTTAAACCATCTTTTAGAAGATGCCGCCAAGACGTGAGACACGCATGCCTACTAATGAGGCAGAGCTACAGCAAGTCATTGCAGCTGCCATAGCACAGTACGCAGCATCTCAGCCAGGAACGAGCGGAAGTATTAACCAAGGCAATAACAATCCACCTCACGGTAATACTAAGTCATTAAGACATACCGTGACCTAATTGGATATCTTTAGCGATGATGCTAATGCCGTTCATATGATATAACGTATGTGCAGGGTGCACCTTCAAGCAGTTTTTAGACTGCAAACCGGTCAACTTTGATGGCACTGGAGGTGCTGTCGCCTTTGTTCGTTGGGCTGAGAAAACCGAATCTATTCTTCGCATGAGCAAGTGCGCGCTGGATCAGCAAGTCACCTATATCTCAGGGCTGTTTCTAGATGGAGCCCTCTCTTGGTGGAATCTACAAGTACAGACACTAGGCGAAGCTGCTGCCTACGCACTGACCTGGACCGAACTGAAGGAACTCATGCGCAAGAAGTACTGTTCCCGCGTAGAAATCCAGCGATTGGAGACCGAGTTCTGGCACTTGAAAATGGACGGTCCAAAGATAGCAGAATACGTTCAAAGGTTCCATGACTTATCGCATGTGGTACCCTACATGGTCACTCCTGAGTTCAAGAGAATTGAACGTTTCATTTGGGGATTAGCTCCTCAAATCATAAGCATGGTAACCTCATCCAAACCAGCGACTATCACTGAAGCCATCGATTTGAGCGTGGCTCTCACCGAGGAGGCAATTCGTTTGAACAAGTTTGATGAGATCAAGACGAAGAAGGCAGAGACTCACGTTGAGTCATCAGGAGGTAACAAACGGAAGTTCTCGAACTTCAAGCAGGGCACCAGTGTGGCGGTTAAGAAAGGAGGATCAGACTCACCAGCTCAGGGTACAGCTGGTAGAGGGAAGAAAGGAAAAGGGTATATGGGTGCCCAGCCCAAGTGCAACACCTGCCAGCGCCACCATTCTGGTCATTGCGGGCTAAGAGTATGCGAAGCATGTGGGAAACGTGGCCACTCGAAGGACACTTGTTGGGCCACTGCTGGTCAGGGAGGCCAGGGAGGATTCGGAAACAGAAATTACAACCGGGGTGGGAATGGAAATCGCCCACAAGGAAACTATGGAGGTAACGAGAATCGAGGTAACAATGCTAACCAAGTGGGCGCCGTGAATCGTAATCAAAGGAATGATCAAGCTGGTGGAAACGGGCAAAGACTTGGGTGCTTTCACTGCGGTGATATCGGGCATTTTAAGAAGAACTGCCCAGACTTAAACCAAGCCCGTGGAAGAGTGTTCCAACTCGAAGCAAGGGAAGCGCGCCAGGACCCCAATGTCGTTACTGGTACGTTCCCTGTGAACCAACGCTATGCATCCGTTTTATTTGATACTGGTGCCGATTATAGCTTCGTGTCGCTAGAATTTAAGAATATGCTTGGTCTAGCCACTAATAAGTTAGATATTCCCTACTCGATCGAATTGGCCAATGGGAAGTTAGTAGAAGCCAATGAAGTTATTAGAGGTTGTGTGATCGAATTAGGAGAGCGTGAGTTCGCTCTAGATCTACTACCAGTCCAGTTGGGAAGCTTCGATGTGGTGGTAGGAATGGATTGGTTATCAGGCAACAAAGCAGAGATAGTTTGTCATGAGAAGGTTGTTCGTATCCCAATCGATGATGGTGAGACCATTGTTGTTCATGGAGAGAAGCGTGAGACGCCGTTGAGGATTATCAGCTGCTTGAAGGCAAGGAAGTGTTTGCAGAAAGGATGTGTTGCTTTTCTGGCACACATTGTGGATAAGAAGGCTGTTGAGCCAAGAATCGAAGACATCCCTGTCGTAAGGGAGTATCCAGAAGTCTTCCCAGAAGACTTGCCGGGACTACCACCTCAGAGGCAAGTAGAGTTTCACATCGACTTAGTTCCAGGCGCCGCGCCTGTGGCTAAGGCACCTTATAGACTTGCTCCGTCTGAGATGCAGGAACTGTCGACACAACTTCAAGAGTTGTTGGACAAGGGTTTTATCCGACCAAGCTTCTCGCCTTGGGGAGCTCCGGTCCTGTTTGTCAAGAAGAAGGACGGTAGTTTTCGTATGTGCATCGACTACCGGGAGTTGAACAAGCTGACTATCAAGAATAGATACCCTCTGCCAAGAATTGATGATCTGTTTGACCAACTGCAAGGTTCAAGCTTTTATTCAAAGATCGATCTTCGATCTGGATACCATCAGTTAAGGATACAAGAGGAGAGTATCCCGAAGACAGCCTTCAGAACTCGTTATGGACACTACGAGTTCCTTGTTATGCCATTTGGTTTGACAAACGCACCTGCAGTATTCATGGATCTAATGCATAGAGTTTGCAAGCCGTACTTGGACAAGTTCGTGATTGTGTTTATCGACGACATCTTGATTTATTCAAAGACAAAGGCTGAGCACGAACAGCATTTAAGAGCTATTTTGGAGCTGCTGAAGAAGGAACAGTTGTATGCCAAATTCTCCAAGTGCGAGTTTTGGCTACGAGAGGTGCAATTCCTTGGGCACGTGGTAAATGGAGATGGAATCCACGTAGATCCAACAAAGATCGAAGCGATCAAGGATTGGGAAACGCCAAAGACGCCAACCGAGATTCGGCAATTCTTGGGTTTGGCTGGCTATTATCGAAGATTCATTGAGAATTTTTCAAAGATCGCTCAACCATTGACGCTCCTCACACAGAAGGATAAGAAGTTTGATTGGGGAATCAAACAGGATGAAGCATTCCAGGTACTGAAGGATAAGCTTTGTAACGCGCCAATCTTAGCTCTACCAGAGGGTACTGATGATTTTGTGGTATACTGCGACGCATCGCGCCAAGGATTGGGTTGCGTGTTGATGCAACGCCAGAAGGTTATTGCTTACGCATCGCGTCAACTGAAAGTGCACGAAAAGAACTATACCACACACGATTTGAAGCTCGGCGCAGTGGTTTTTGCTTTAAAGATCTGGAGACACTACCTTTATGGTACGAAGTGCACAATCTTTACAGATCACAAGAGCCTACAACACATATTCAACCAGAAGGAGTTGAATATGAGGCAAAGACGATGGGTTGAATTGTTGAACGACTACGACTGCGAGATAAAGTATCATCCAGGGAAGGCGAACGTGGTCGCCGATGCCCTAATTCGTAAAGAGAGAATCAAACCCATAAGGGTTAGAGCTTTAGAAATGATTATACGAACCGATCTTTCCTTGCGCATTCGTGTCGCGCAGAAAGAAGCTCTCAAAGAAGGAAACCTTGAAGAAGAATACCTCCGTGGGATGGAGAAGCTTTTGGTACCAAACGGAGAAGGAACATTACGTTTTGAGAAAAGGATTTGGGTTCCTCTGTTTGGTGGTTTAAGGGAAGTTATTTTTTATGAAGCTCACAAGTCACGGTACTCTATCCATCCTGGAGCGGATAAGATGTACCAGGATCTTAAAGATTACTATTGGTGGCCTAGGATGAAAGGTGATGTTGCTGTTTACGTGAGCAAATGTTTAACGTGCGCTAAGATTAAAGCCGAATACCAGAAGCCTTCAGGACTTCTGCAACAACCTGAGATTCCCAAGTGGAAATGGGAACAAATCTCCATGGATTTTATTACAAAATTGCCAAGAACGCCAAGAGGCCAAGATATGATTTGGGTGATTGTTGACCGCCTAACGAAGTCCGCACACTTTCTGCCAATCAAAGAGAAAGACAGTACTAGTAAACTTGCGGAAATTTACATGAGAGAGATCGTCGCGCGCCATGGAGTACCTCTCTCAATCATCTCTGATAGAGACGGAAGGTTTGTGTCAAGGATATGGCAATCCTTCCAAGAAGCCTTCGGCTCACAATTGAATCTGAGCACTGCGTTTCATCCACAAACTGACGGCCAGAGCGAGCGAACGATACAGACTTTGGAAGACATGCTGAGAGCGTGTGTTATGGATTTGGGCGGTAGCTGGGACAAGCATTTGCCATTGGTCGAATTTTCGAACAACAACAGCTACCACACCAGTATTGGTGTCGCGCCATTTGAAGCCCTTTTACGGACGCAAGTGCCGATCACCTCTATGTTGGGCTTACGCAGGTGATAGGCAGCTTGCTGGTCCCGAAATCGTCCAAGAGACGACAGACAAGATCGCGCAGATTCTTAAACGCATTGAAGCAGCTCGCCACAGACAGAAGGCCTATGCGGATCCAAACCGGAAACATGTGGATTTCCAAGTTGGAGAGATGGTGTTATTGAAAGTCTCACCCTGGAAGGGTGTGGCACGCTTCGGGAAGCGTGGGAAGTTAAATCCGCGCTACATTGGTCCTTTCAGAATTCTGGAAAGAATAGGACTAGTAGCATACAAGTTGGACCTACCTGCTGAACTCCATTCTATTCACGATACATTTCATGTATCCAATCTAAAGAAAAGTCCAACTCAAGTTACCGTTGCCATTCCCACCGACGAGATTCATGTTGACGACACGCTCCACTTCGTTGAAGAACCTGTTGAGGTCACGGATTGGAAAGTAAACAAGACCCGCCGGAGCAGTGTCAAACTCATCAAAGTTCGTTGGAATGCCAGACATGGTCCTGAGTTCACCTGGGAGCGTGAGGACCGGATGAAAGAGAAATACCCCCACCTTTTTCCTAAGAACCCTGCATCTAGTAGCAGGACTTAAATTTTGGGACGAAATTTATTTAACGGGGGGAGAATGTGACAACCCTCACAAAACCAGGTATCCGTACGACTTAATTAATGATTAATTACTGCTTAATTACTGTGCTTGTTTGAACTAGCTGATGAACTGCTACTTGATATCTGATACATGTACTTACTTGCATCATACTTTGCTTATCGTCACTACATTATTTACGTGCTGAACCCTAGTGACAACCATGATGCACAAAAGCACAGTAGCACAATACACGGATAACCTATTGAACATGCTGATAAAGCCAGCATCAGGCAAACACTGCCTCCAAGGCCTATAAGAGCCTGAGATATTTTGCTACACTAGTGGTGAGTGTAGGGATACAAGGGTTGTGGAACTGCGTCTCTAGGAATAAGTTACAATGACTGGATGTGCCTAAAACGTACTCTAAGTACAAAACTCAGCACTTTACAAAATAATTCAGCTTTTAGCTAACTAATAAAGTGCCAGAACATGAGAAAAATAACACTAGACACTTTCCAAAGTGTCAGGAATAAGCTGTGTCACTAAAAAGAGTAATAACGACACTTTAAAGCTTTGTTAACACTTTAACAGATTACTATCCAACCAAACAACCGGACTATACCCGGAACATGAAAATATTGTTATTTTCACTATTTATCTTTTTCTGAGCCAGTTAGGGTCCCCGTATACCCTAACACCCATTGTATCTCACTAAACATAACTAACTAAGTTCAACACTTAACTAACCTAATTAACCTAACTAAACATCAACTAATCTAGTTGAAATCGAACCAAGGGACCCCCCCCCCAACCGAATCGGTCACCTAGTGACCACCCCATGTACTTGTAAGATTTGCTAAATCTAGTTTGCTAAATATCTAACCTACACATGGACCTTTGGATAATACACACTTACATTGTCTATAAGATAACACTAATCACACTTGAACTTTCATAATCCACCTATCACTCAAAACTCTCTGTATCCCTCCCTCTAAGAGCTTTCGGCCGAACCCCCTATATCCATCCATCAATTTTTCGGTTCTTGTTCAAGCCATTTCAATCATCTACAAACATCAAGGGTCACGTATTAGGAGTCTTGGAGCAAGCGGAACGCGAAGGACCTCTTTATCTAGCTTTTATCCACGCCATTTTCGTCAAGATTCTTCCCTAGCCTTGAGCTAGAGGTATAATGCTTAAAACCTGTTTTTGAACTAATCTAATGTGGTTAAAAGGATTTGTATCAGTTAAATCTCGTTAAAATACAAAATGATGCACAAAAGTCTACTAAAAACACTTAACATGGTGGTTAATAGCTTATATGTTGTGTAAATGTTGTAGTAACTGAAAGTGGTGATTATCTAGACCCGATCTATGTTGTGGTAGCTCGAATCATCGTTTAACCCGGTGTAGTCATGTTCTTGAATCATGACACAAAGCTATTTTAGGAGTAACAAGGGTTAAAAGGTGAAACTCTACCACACATGAAACATGAACTTGTGTAAAAATGTTTTACTTGTGTAAAAGTGTTTTAACTTGTACAATAGTGTTTAAAACTAGCGGATCTACGCATCTGCAAGTGGTATTTTCAAAGGACCTAGAGTTAAAGAAATCATGTTTTCTAAAAGACGGATCTTACAATAAAAAGTATGATTTTATAAACCACAAGTGTGTAAACACTTGTGAAATGAAAAGATCCGACAAAATAACAATTTTTGTAAAAGATGACGGGAAGTTGTAAAGATGGGTTTTCTCTAAAAACGAGGTTTTTACAAGATCAAATTATCTTATATGAAGATCTACTAAATTTAAGGAATTTACACCACAGTTTTGGGAAAACTGCAAGTTCATGTAATTTTTGGCAATTTGCACATATGTTGATTTGTTGTTACGATAAAAGTTGTTCTGATCAAATAAAGAAAATTGTTGAGTTGATTTGTTAAAGAAAATGATACGCTTGAAAGCGTGGCCACCTCCAGTTACAGGGGAAACTCTGGCGAAATTTTTCTAAAAACCTAACACTTAGAACTATTTACACTACAAGTGATAGAACTATTTTTGACATGTTTTCGGAACATAAATTTCGCCAGGACCTTATTTACTAAATATTCGGAGGTGGGATTTTCACAAAATTTAACGTGATAAATATATATTTTCACACACTGTTTATGATTATTTTGTGAAATACATAAATATTATTTTTAGGGTAAAAATAATATTTACGAACGTTAACGAATCCAAAATAATACGAACGCTTTCACCATAAATATATAAGTTACACCGGTAATTACATTACCACTCGGTTGTCAGAACGTAACTTACGAAATTACGAAAATATTTATGAACGCATATTTTAACAACGTATTATTGGAGAAAAATTATGTGAAATGAAAATATAATATTTTTGAGAAAAATACTTATATTTTGGAATGGGAAATATATATATATATTAAGTGAGACTTAATGATTTAATTTGAACGCACATGTATTGGATCCCCCATCCTTGGGAAGGAGATTAACTACCAAGTATATACAGAACGTAAACACGAAATAGTTGTCTAACTATTTCCCAAAAGATTTAACTATAAAGCTAAGGCACGGCCATCCGTCTAATAGAATTAGCACTTGTAGGTCGTCGCACAGCTTTCTGATTTGGAGATACTTGGTAGAGACGCTTCACTGTGAGTTCATGTCCCCCTTTTCTCTAACTGTTTTCAGTTTTCTTAACTGCGGGGGTGAAATACATGTTACTTTGTTTACAGGTACTTTACACATGGTATGGTTAACGTAAGGAGGTTTACTACTTAGATCATGTGAATGGGTAGGCAGAAACACCGAGGGACGTAAGCGGTAGATCTATCTGGGTGTAGCGAGCCCAACTCTAGGCCCAACAGAACGGACCTCTAAGAGGACCAACAGAACGGACCTTGAGTGACTTTGTGCCCGACGCATAAATTGGCTAGGTTGAGTCTTCCTACTTACATTTTACAACATGCTAATGGCCTTGCAAACCATTGGTGATCTCTTTTCCTTACACTGCTACATACCAGGGAACTTTTATACTTACAAGTGTTTTACATACTCACTTGCACATGAACTCGCTCAACATTATTGTTGATTTTTCAACTTACATGTATTTCAGGAAACTAAAGATCTGGCACGGTATGTTATGTTTTCCCGCTGCACAAGGGTTCCAAGGTCATCCCAGTTTAGGAAATGTGACTCTTTCCTGGACAAGTCACATATCTTAAACTGCGCTTATTTCATGTTGATGTTTATGTTGTTTAAGACAATGTTTTATGTTACGGTGTTGTAAGTTTCTAAGACAATGGTATGTTACTCTGGTTTTAAAACTTAATCAAACGGATGATCTTGCATGATTTTATTTCATATAGCTTTGTTATGATTAAGCTATGGTATTAAGAAGTCACACCAAAATTAACCACGCTTCCGCAAAGCCAGGGTGTGACAAGAGAAGTGTTAAATATCTTGCACCGTCTAATCCAACTTTCTCTATTTGTTGTGGTAAAGGCAAGGTTGTTTTACCTTTACCTGGTCATGCTCCGCAACCATTGCGACGGCTTTTACAGCCGAATGGTGAACCGCGATCTAAGGTGTTTAAAGAGAATATCAAGCTTCTAAATTCAATGTTTTCGTTTACTTCTACTGGCGGTAAAGTCTGTTCGGATGTTAATGATGGAGGTGGTCCCTATACATATGTGTTGAATGGACATAATCATCATAGGATTGGTACTTTGTTACCTCAGCATATTGATGGACGGCCAAGATTTGCACAACTATACATTTATGACACAGAAAATGAGGTTGACAATCGATTAAAAGCAGTGGAGAAGTGTATTCAGTCTGGGAATGATGATGTATGTATTCGAAGTTTAGTTAATGATTTAATTAGAATGCTTAATCGGCACAATCCATTAGTTCAGAGCTTTAGGATGGCCAAAGAAAGATTTACTTACTTTTCGCAGCAACCTGTTAGACTTAGACTGCTTGGTACACGAAGAAGGGATTCGAGACAGTTTAATTTGCCTACGGTCAATGAAGTTGCTGCATTGATTCCGGGTGATGGTAATCCTACAGATTGTCATGATATTATTGTTGAAGACCGTGGTAGTACAAATGCGAAACGTATTTCTGAACTTCATCCCAGTTACATGTCATTGCAATATCCATTACTTTTCCCGTATGGAGAAGATGGTTTTAATGTGGGCATTCCTCTAAGTAATATTAGTGCTGAAAGTAAAAGAAAAAATGTTTCATTGAGAGAATACTATTGTTTTCGGTTGATGGTTAGAATGGAAGAAGGTAGAACATTGCATAGTTCTGGCCGGTTATTTCTTACATTTGTTGTTGATGCATATACGCAAGTGCTTGAACATGACTTACAATGGTACAAGACTCATCAGACAACAATTCGTTCGGAGTTGTATAATTGGTTGCATGATCGTATATTAGAAGGTGAGACAAACTGTGATTCTATAGGTCGACGTGTTGTGTTGCCAGCGTCCTTCACAGGGGGGCCTAGGCATATGATACAACAATATCAAGATGCGATGGCAATCTGTCATTGGGCTGGTATTCCGGATCTTTTTATTACCATGATGTGTAACCCAAAATGGCATGAAATTCAACGGCATTTGCAGGAAAACACACTGGGTCACTTAGTATCTGAAAGGCCTGATATTGTTGCACGGGTATTTAAGATCAAACTTGATGAGCTCATGAAAGACATAAGGAAAAAACATCATTTTGGTGTTCCTAAAGCGGGTAAGTTAAATGAATTTTATTCTCAATGGGTGTATGTTAACATGTGATTAATGTGTGATTATGTTGTATGTTAAAACATTGTGTTTTTTTTTGTGTTTGCAGTTCTTTACACAATAGAGTTTCAAAAACGTGGTCTGCCACATTCTTGTGTTTCTTAGTCAAGCTGATAAAATTACTTCACCGGATGAAATTGATAGATTTATATATGCTGGGCTGCCTTCTGAATCGGGTGACCCAATTGGTTTTTTTAATGTTGGTACTCATATGATGCATGGTTAATGTGGTAGGCTTAGACCTTCGAGTCCTTGTATGAATGTTGGCAAATGTACTAAAGGATTTCCGAAGAGTTATTGTGACGAAACTTTTATTAGAAATGATGGGTGGCCGTCGTATCGACGACGTGATAACTCACGTAAAGTTCGTGTTGGTCGGCAAGATATTATGCTAGATTATGGATATGTTGTTCCTTATAATCGTGCATTGCTTATAAAGTATGGTTGCCATATCAATGTAGAATGGTGTAACCAAGGAATGTTGGTTAAATATCTTTTCAGCTATATTAACAAAGGTCAAGATCGTGCTACCGCAGTATTGGAAGGTCAAGGTGGGAGAACAACATTTACATCTCTCTTAAATCATGAAAACGAGATTGAGCAGTACATGAACTGTAGGTATATTTCAGTATCAGAGGCGTGTTGGAAGATATTTGAGTTTTGCATGCATTATCGTTCAGTGGCTGTTGAAAAACTCCCATTTCATGAAGAAGGGTGTAATAGAGTATATTTTAAGGATCATGAACAAATTTCTGATGTTTTACAACGAACAACAGCTGCAATGTCAAAGTTTACTGAATGGATGGCTGCAAATGAAAGGTATGAGTTTGGTCGGACATTGACGTATGCCGAATACCCAACTTTGTTTACATGGCATGAGATGGAAAGAGTGTGGGAGCCCCGTAAAGGTTCATTTCAAACTATTGGACATATATATTATGTAAGTCCTACGATGGGTGAAAAGTATTATCTTAGAATGCTATTAAATGTTGTGCGTTGTCCGAGAAGTTTTAAAGAAATTCGAATTGTTGACGGGGTGGAACATCCAACGTATATGTCCGCTTGTAAAGCATTAAGTCTTTTGGGTGATGATGTTGAATGGGTTGATGTTGTACGCCAGGCTTATCATTGGCAATTTGGGGATCGCCTTCGTGAATTGTTTGTTACAATTTTGTTATTTTGTACTAGTAGTGATCCTCGGAAATTTTTTTTAATGTTATGAATACCTATCAGAGGACATTCCTCATAAATATCGAACAATTTTGAAAAAAAATTCATTGAATTTCTCAGATGCTGAGATATTGAATTATACTATGAAAGAGATTGAACAAGTGTTGATTCAGAGTGGCCGGTCGTTGACTTCCTTTCCAACCTTACCACAGATTGGCGATACTTCGGAAGATAGATTTATCAACAGGTTTGTTCAATTTGAGAGAATGTATGATCCTAATGAGGAAAGGACACGTTTAATTAAGCAATACGCTGGGTTGAATAGTCAACAAAAGGAAGTGTTTGATAGTATATATTCTGCTGTTCAGGCAAGAAAAGGAGGCGTATTTTTTGTGTTAGGTAGTGGAGGAACTGGGAAAACGTACTTATGGACGACCCTTATAGCTCGTATTCAATCAAATAATGAGATAGTTTTGAATGTTGCGTCATCTGGTATTGCTTCCTTATTACTACCTGGTGGGCGTACAACACATTCTCGATTTCGCATCCCTATTGAAGTTGATAAGGACTCATGTTGTGCCATTGATGTTGGTTCAGATTTGGGTAAGTTAATCAATTATGCTTCACTTATTATTTGGGATGAAGCACCTCTACAACATCGCCATGTATTTGAAGCTGTTGATCCAACATTGAGGGATATGTGTCGAGACAGCATGGCTGGTGCTGGGCATAAAGTATTTGGTGGAAAGGTTGTGGCGTTTGGTGGTGACTTTCGGCAGATACTTCCTGTTGTTCAGTTTGGTTCATGAAGTGAAATTGTTGCTTCAGCTATTAACAAGTCGCCAAATATATGGAGGTCATGTAAAGTGTTTTCTTTAACAACTAACATGCATTTACGTGATCTAAGTATTTTTGGTAGGGATCTTATTCAAATGCAGGAATTTAGTAAATGGCTTTTAGACATGGAGACTGGTTGTCTTCCTTCAGTTTCTGTGGATGGATCAGATGATGCTACCTGGATTCGTATACCAAGAGATATGTTAATTTCTGTAACTGATAATCATCTTGAGTCCGTTGTGTTAAATACGTTCCCTAATATTATGAACAGATTTAATGATGTCGATTACCTAAAGGAACGTTGCATTCTTTGTCCGACTAATGATGAAGTTGACACGATTAACCAACATGTTCTTGAGAAGATACCAGGTGAAATGTATACATTGTTTATTGCTGATGAGATATGTGCGAGTACACAAAATGTTGATGAATTGCGTGCTATGTATGCTCCTGAGTTTCTTAACAGTTTGAAATTTTCTGGACTTCCGAATCATATACTACATCTCAAGGTTGGTGCACCTGTTATTTTGTTGCGTAACCTAAACATGCAACGTGGCTTGTGTAATGGGACGCGGTTGGTTGTAACTCAAATAAGTCATCGTGTTCTTGAATGTACGATTATTACAGGTCCACGTGTTGGAGAGAAAGTATTCATTGGTAGAATTGATATGACTCCAAGTAATTCGTCTTGGTCTTTTGAATTTAAGCGACGACATTTTCCTATAAAAGTTTGTTTTGCTATGACTATTAACAAAAGTCAAGGGCAAACTTTTAATAATGTTTGTGTTTACTTAGCAAAGCCCGTGTTCTCCCATGGACAGTTATATGTTGCTGCATCTCGTGTTGGACTAAAGTTCTATGTGGATAATAAAGAAAAATGTCCTAACAATATGACTAAAAATGTTGTGTACAAGGAAGTTTTTTATAATTTGCCATTATCGCCAGCTGATAGTATTGTGTAATTGGTGTTGTCAATCTAGGTTGTTCAAAGGTAACATGTTTTCTTTGTTGAGTATTATTAGCCTTGTGTGTATATATATGGGTCTATATGTGTAGTCTTTGTTTATAGTGTTATGGATTATATGTCTGATGTTGTTTGCAGTCTTATATATATTTGCAGCTTATTACTTTATAAAATGAACCGTGCAAGTATTTCGGATTTACGTGCTTATTTTACCAACAATTGGCAAGTTGATGTGTTGGTCTCGTGTGCTTGGACAGCGTTCAACCCTAAAACAAATCGTATCCTTTGGTTTGACATGATTCTATCTGATGCACAAGTAAGTATTTCTTTCTAATGCAATATTGTTTAGTTTTTGATTTTACATTGGTAATTATCTAATCTTAAAATGTATATGTTTTTTCAGGGTTCATCTATTCATGCAAAGATTCCATCTAACTTGCTGAGGTTATTTCAGAATGCGTTTAAAGAGGGATGTGTTTACAGGATTTGTAAGTTTGTTGTTCATAAGTATAGTATCATGTATCGTCCATTGCGGTGCGATATTTATATTCAGTTCTTGTATTCAACAAGTATTACTACTTGTCCGACGCATCCGTCTGTCTTCAGACGATATGTGTTTGATTTTCTTCCATTCAAACTGTTAGCTAATCGTGTTAATGATGACAAATATCTTACAGGTTTGTGTGCAATTTATTCTGTTAGTTTTTTTTTCTTCAAGTTTTCTAATGCTATATATATATATATATATATATATATATATATATATATATATATATATATATATATATATGTGTGTGTGTGTGTGTGTGTGTGTGTGTGTAGATGTTATTGGCATTCTTAGGGAATGGGGCTCTGTTCAGTATCAATTGGAATCTGTTTCATCTTGTAATCCTGGTGTACGAAACATTGTTATCTCTGACACCAAGCATGTTAGTGTTGTCTATATTAATTTTTTTGTCTATATTGTTTATTTTTACTCTCTCATTCTTAAATATATATATAATTCAGTGATATGAAGGTGAATGTTTCATTATGGGGACACTTGGTGAATCAGTTTACTGATGATTATATTCGAAGAAATGCAAAAAATACAGTTGTTATTATTTTGACATCTTGCAAAGTTCGATCTTACAAGGGTATGGTGTTATGTATAGGATATGTTGCATTGTTAATTGATTATTTATAACTTATGTTTAAATGTTTGTATTGAATTAGGTTCTACAAGTTTAATGACAACTGTGGCGACTCATATTTACTTGAATCTTTCTATACCTGAAGTTGATGCCTACAGGATTATGTAATTATGTGATTTGGCATGCTTTATTAGATGCATTATTATTTTATGTTTTATATACGTTGTATTTTTTGTTTTCAGTGAGTCTCCTCAAATTACTATCAATGAAGACAATGCAGCCACCAGTCAAATTACGAGTATTGCAAACATATACAGCCTTCTTACAGCAGGAGATGTGCCTGAGGTATTGTATTGCTAATACACACAAATAAATTATTTTTTGTTAGTTTTTGACTTTTAATCATTAGTTTTTGACTTTTAATCATGTACAGGGAACAATTTTCAACATTGATGCAAACATAAGTGATGTGGAAATGCATAGTGATTGGAAATATGTTAAGTGTAACAAATGTCGTAAGAAGGCGTCAATGGTTGACCCTTACTATTTTTGTTGGAACTGTGAAGAAGATGTTGTCAATCCACGTCATGTGTAGGTTTTTTTAATATTTTATTTGTTGTTTGTTTTTCATTTTATTAATCGTTTCCGTTTTGCAGATACAAGTTGGAGCTTTGTGTTACTAATGGTACCTATGATGAGATGACATGTGTTCTTTTTAATGAAGCTGCAGTATATCTACTTAAAATAACTGCTGATGAGTTAGTTAACAAGACTTTGTCAAAGGTTTATTTTACATTTCCTTTTACAATTATTAGTTGTTGAATGTTTTTGCATGTTTAGTATATATTAGTTTGTTTAGTTGTGTTGATAGCTTACTATGTTTTTTTGTAGGGTGTTGATGATCCAAATTGGATAGAATCGTATTTGAAAGAAAATTTATGTTCTCGAAGGGTTATTTTTGTTATTAAGATCGATGCCTATAATTTAGCGCCTAAATTTTCCAGCCGTTTTATTGTTTCTAAATACCTCGGAGATGATATCAATGTGCTTATACAGCCTAGGTCTATATCTACAACTGTTGACACTGCCAATCCTCCATCAGCTGGTGTTCTTCAAATTGATGAAGAAACCGAAATGGTTGCAAAGATCAAAGATGTTGAATGGGAGATGGCTGATGAAGTGTTTAGCTCATTAGTTGATAATTCTGTTACACCGTCTAAGCAATCATCGGTAACTCTTTATGTATTTTGTTTTTTATTTTCAATATGTATTTGTGGTTTGGTTTTTTGTGAGTTTTAAACTTTTAATTGTTTTCATGACTATATTAACTTTGTAATATAGGTTATTGTTACTATTATTTTAATATTACTTAATATGGTTAATTAGAGTTAGTTTAATTATTGGTTTGTTTTCTTGGGTTATTGTTGGTAATGGGCGAGATGCTAGCCTTACCCAAAATGTTGTACAGGTAAATGATTTGTTTTATTTGGATTTAAGTGACTTTACCTTAGTAAGTTGGTTTGTTTGTTTGATAATAGTAACATTACCTCGGAGATGATATCAATGTGCTTATACAGCCTAGGTCTATATCTACAACTGTTGACGCTGCCACTCCTCCATCAGCTGGTGTTCTTCAAATTGATAAAGAAACTGAAATGTGTGCAAAGATCAAAGATGTTGAATGGGAGATGGCTGATGAAGTGTTTAGCTCAGTAGTTGATAATTCTGTTACACCGTCAACGCAGTCATCGGTAACTCTTTATGTATTTTGTTTTTTATTTTCAATATGTATTTGTGGTTTGGTTTTTTGTGAGTTTCAAACTTTTAATTATATTCATGACTTTATTAACTTTGTAATATAGGTTACTGTTACTGTTATTTGATTAATGGTTCGTATGTTACGTTTAGATTATTGGAGATAACAAGACAGCTGGCAACCATTTGCAATCTTAAGTAGCGTTAAAGTGTATTTTTCTTTAAATTTTATAGTATTAGTTAGCTGGAAATTGATTTTGATGTTATATATAGGTTATTATTGTTACGGAGGCTAATGATTGCCTTACTAAAGCGAGAGTTCAGGTAAATGATTCTTTTATTTGGATGTGTATTATTATGTACTTTGAATGTAATATTGGTTGTTTTGTTATAGCAGGATATTGGTAATGATAAGAAGCATGATGACAGTTTTGGTCAATCTGCGATGGAGGTGAATAAATCGGTTTATTTTTATGTTATTATGTTGGTTATTTTTTATGTACTTTGAATGTAATATTGGTTGTTTTGTTATGGCAGGATGTTGGTAATGATAAGAAGCATGATGACAGTGTTGGTCAATCTGTGATGGAGGTGAATAAATTGTTTTATTTTTATGTTATTACGTTGGTTATTTTTTTTAGTGTAACATGTTGGTTTGTTGCATTTAGGGTATAGTTGGTACTGAGCAATATGAGGGCTCTGCCAGACAAATCAATAAAGAGGTAACTGGTTTTTTGTATATCATTTTAATAATTTAGAAATTATAGAAGTGTTTCATGTTGTCTATGTTTCATGTAGGGTGCTGTTCAATATGATCAAATGACTTATTCTAACAAAAGTCATATAGGAGTGCAAGATGCTGTCAACAATATGTCTAATTCAACGGTTGGTGGTTGTATGATTGTTAAACAAATTGGAGGGAACTACAAGAAGAGACTTAGGAATAATTCGGAGAAGGTGAAACGCGTTAAGAAGTAGTTCATTTCCGTCGTTGTCTGTTCACATTCCATAAATGGTTTATGCTTATGTTTTTTATTTTAATGCAGTTAGTATGTTTGTGTGTTCAAGTAATTTGTTAACTTTATGCTTGTATCTTGTAATTCCGTTTTTGTGGATTGCAAAATCTTTTATTTTCTTTGTTTTTTTTTTTGTATTTTCTTTTAAAGCTTTTGACTGGTGTATTTTGTGTGACTATTATTTGTATTAGGCTGTTATTAATGTTCATAGATGTCAATTTGTGTGTTGATAATAGTTAATTACTTTTGTAATAGAGAAATTTACATTAGATTAATATTTAACAAATATAATATATAACAAAAATGCAGTATTTATGGTAATGTTTCCCAAAACCACATTGTTATTATTAACACAATGGTATACGTTAAATACAATTCTTTTGTAATATCAACAGGCATTTGTAAATTAACAAATACGTTGTATCTACTGTCTAATATTTATTGATATTCTACACGTAAAATAATCAACCTAAATATTGTAGAGCAATCTAACACAAGTTATGTAAGAAAATAAATGTTTATTAACTATAGCTGTGTTAATACTTTACAATCAGTTAGTATACATACTTCTATATGTTACTTGATCATGTGTTTTGTAATATGTTGCTTTATGTAATACATCTAAATTCTAAGCAAAACAAATAATTTTTTTGGTAAAATAGAGTCATTAGGTAAATTTGTTATAAGACAGTGTCAATATTTAAATAAGTTTATTACATTAAGTAGATAGGATACACTTGTAGAAGGTCAAATACATGAGCGATCAATAAAAATAAAAGTAATCATGAAACGTTTCTAATAGTTCTTCATTATAGTAACCCTTTCGTTCTTCGTCTTCATGTACTCCGACAAGGTATCCTTGAGTTCTTCTAACGAAACTGCTATGTTTTTCTTTATCTGTAACTGTTTATCCAGATATTGTATAATCTTTATTTGATCTTCGTTCTGTAGCCCATTCGAAATATACTGCAGAACGTTGTAGTTCATGTCAGTTTTGTTTCTCTCTACATCTCCAGTGGCGGTGTTATACATTCTCTGTAGCGTTCGTAAGATCTCTGAATCCTTTTGATCCTCTACAAAGTGTGCAGTGGTTATAATTTTCTTGGCCTCTGTTGTGTCTCCGAAATGGTAGTGTGATCTAGGCATGATTGTAGTTGTGTTGAACGTAGAGATGTTTCGAGTTAGTGTTAGAAGATAGGTGATGTGTGATGGGTTAGTTTATTTTATAGGTGGTCAGGGGTAGGGAATTGAATAGGCGGTAAAGCGATTGGATTATTCCGTTAAAAAAAAGCGATTGGATTATTATGTTATAATTACAAAGGTTATTAATATTTTTCGTTGATTCATGCGTAATAAAGCGTGTATCAGTTTAAGTTTCACGTGTTAACTGAATGGGTTTGTGTGTGTAGTAATAACTGTGTGTAAATGTGTGTCTCTTCAGTTATTCGCATCGTTTTCCCAAGCAGTTTCTACATTATGTAACCGTTCCTGCCATTAACCGTTTAGTGTTAGTATTCATATCCAGGTTTATCTAATTTTACTAACTTTTAAATTGTTTCATAATTTATAAAAAAAAAACCAAACGTGTGTTACTTGTGTACAAATATGTTATACAATTGTGTTTTTGTCATTGTGTTTTTATGTCATTATTTTTGTGTATGTGTGTGTGTCATATATTACATGTGCAGCTTCACCTTTTAAAAACATTAATCCTTTACAAGTCATTCATTTCACCAAACACTTGACAACTTCAATGAAAAATGATTCTTTCAAAAGGTCAATCCTGAAACATTTGTCTTCTTGTTGGCTTTCTACCATCTCATCAACAAGTCATGCACCTTGGGGTACTAAAAAGACAGAAAGTTGGGTAGATGTCTTGTAAGAGGGGCTTCTGCAGTTCAGTGACAACAAGTTTGAAAAACTTGTGCCACACTCAAAGAACATAGCATATGCTAGGATCATGGTTGTCAATATTTATCATACACAAATAAGTACAGACACCAAGAGTGTGAAAAGCTTACATCAGGGGGATATCAATTCCTAGGCAATAAGCTTAGTGTTTTGACCGTACACATGCAGCAGATGTTTTCCCAACCGCTGATTGAAGAATATTATGATACTGCTGTTGTTGCTGAAAAGTCCAACTGATAGTCAAGTAGCTGAAATATATCATCAAAGATTTAATATCTCATTGATTCACCATCATTCACCATTAGACATCACTGTTTTTGTTCAAGCATCTGTTCTGTTAATACTGTCCACTACTGAAAGTCAACCCTTCTTCTCTCATTTCCTTGGTAATCACTGTTGTTCAAAATCAGTGGTTTAACCCACTGATGGCTATCCACTGATAGCTTAGAGTCACCCACTATTTCCAGTATAACCGTTTGCATCCACTGATCTTGCTTCATCAGTGGTTTCATAAAACAACTGTCTTCCGTTAGTCATCACTTCATCAGGGGTTGGCACGTGGACTTTTGTAATCGCTGCCACATCAGCATTCACTTTTTCCCTTTATAAAACCCTGATCAAAACCCCCAAACAGGGTTTTTACTGTCGAATCGAATTCAAAATTCCTTTCTTAAAGCAGTTACCATCAATTTCTCTCAAAATCACTCATTTTCTTCAAACGTTCTTTATCACCTTCAAACCATCATGGCGCTTCCTTTCAAACTTCATCACAATTACTTGGGTCTACTCACAAAACCAAGTCACACCGAAACCTTCGATTCCATCATAGATGTTCTTTTGTCTTCAAAGTACAAAACTTTGTTAACTTATGATGCTACAGTTTATCTAGCAACCCAGCAAGAATTTTGGAAAAATGCTAAACTTGATTCTACAGATAAAAAGCCCATAGCCATTAATTCTTCAATAAAGGGTGTTGCAGTTACAATAACACCTCAAACCATTTCGGAGGTGTTTGAACTCGATGATCTTGCAGGTAAAACATCTTTCCCCAAAACAGAGTACGAAACGTATTTAATTGAAAGGGGTTATGAAGAGGAAATGAGAAAAGACACTTTACAAAAAGGCAGTTTTCCTCCTGCCACAAGGTTTTTGTTTCATACCCTTTTAATGTGTGCCTCAAACAAGACCACTGCTTTCAATGAAATCCCATTGAAGATTCGATATCTGGGTTATGCTATACTACATGGTGAAAACTTTAACTACTCCCAGGAGATCTTCAATGATCTAGTTAAAAATGTTAATAAAAAGGCATTTTTGCTATATCCAAGGTTTTTAAGTTATTTTTTTCAAAAGAAATTTTCAAAGGATAATGCTCATGTGCTTATCCAAGGTGAACCTTGTTATATAAACAACCTAACTCCTGAAACATTTACAAGGCTGTCAAAAATTTCCAAAACACAAGCAGAGGTTCTTGAGCAGACTTCAGCAGCTACCACTGCTCCTCAGGCACCTGCTGCTGAGCCCACTGCTCAAGGTGATCACAGCAGCAAAACAACTGCTGTGAAACCCCCACCTAAACCCACCAAAAGACCAAAACAAAAAAAAATCACAAAAGCCTCCCAAACCCAAAACAAAGGTAACTCTGGAAGATGAGATCCCAGAGCAACTACTAGTGACAACACAAAAGTCACCAGAAACCACTACTGCTACTTCCTCACAGCAGTTGGTAGAAAGATATTAACCTGAGCCTCAAACTCCTCCTGCTTCTTCTAAAAAAGAACAGGTTGTAAGAACAGGGACACCACATTATGATGCTCTGGAATCACTTGATTCCATTATCCACAGCCCACCTCCCGGGGCAAACTCTCTTTCAACACATATCCCCACTTCACAAATTCCATCATCCATTTTACCTTTGTTGAATGCCTTGGATATGGATCAGGCACAAATCAGTTCTTCTCAATCACCTATTACTGAGAAAATACCTCAACAAGTGACTGAGTCTGATCCCTCTACCACTGCTGAATGTTGGTACTTTTTAAGTAGTTTGTATGTTATGTATGCCATTCTTTTTAAGTAGATTTGTGTTACTTTTCATAAATGGACTGTACGGATGAAATTAACATGGCAATCTGAATTTAAATATTAAAAAAAACCAATGCATCGTACTACAAACGTAAAAAAAAGGGGATCGAAAAGTAAATGTAAGATATATGTTTTTCGGGTTTTCAATATAAACTGAAACTCTATTGTTGTAACACTTCTGCTTGCTGGAGTTTCGTAACCAATAATTTCGAATTCGTTTTAGACCAGTTGAAAAAACAATTGTCACCTAAGGAAATATGTTCAGCTTGAAGTATATCATGCCATCCAACAACACCGTACCTATGGTAGGAAAAATATGAAAAATTTTGTTAGTAATATATACACATTGGGTAAAAGAAAAATAATAACTAAGATAATAAATTGATTGACAAACCTTCTTTGACCATCAATGTTGTGTGTACAAAGATTCTTAACCCAAGTATTTCCTTTAACAACTTTGATCTTTACTTCAGAAAACTCATTTAAACCACTTAAGTCAGTAATTAACTTGGGAAGGATCTACATTTTGTAAGAGAGTTAAAAATATAAATGTTATTAAATGAAAAACACTAAAAAAAACTAACATAAAACAGGATAGTATAATACCAATTGATGAGTTACTGTCATTGCAAAAAAAAGATAGTTAGGATCGTCACTAACTTGTCGATAACCTTCCACATTGCTAATATGTTCATATTGTTGCTCAATCAAAGGAGTGTTGTTTAACAAAACTTGACTACCATCTTTATTGAATATGATAATATTAAAATGTTTCACGTCCTTTATTTGAAAACACAGAATATCCCCAGGATTTAACCTTAGATCTTCAATAAATTTAAACCAACCATCAGCAATACAATAATCTGGCCCAATCTTTCTAATACGGACTTCCCATTGATGATACTCGGATACATTAAGTATAACCATGTTATCCGGTAAATAATGTTTTCTAATAAAAGTATTCGGTAGAACCTGTAAAAAAAATAATTATTACAAATTTATGCGTATTATGTTTTTTTAATAAATCGTAATAACAAAAAATAAAAAATAAAATCTATAAGAAAATTACGTACCGTTGGACTTTGTAAAGGATTTTGAATAATTTTACAAATCGGTTTTCCATACTCTTTATTTGGATCATGAGAGAAGAGGTTGAACTTGAAAGTACGATCACCAAGATAGTTGAGAATCATGAAGAAAGATTCATGGCCGAAGTAGTTTAAAACCTCACACCAACCATCCGTAAAGTAGAATACATCTTCTATTAATTTGATAACAACAGACCATGAATGCGTTTCATCAAATTTAAGACTAACAGTTGAAGATTCTAACTTATTCATCCATATAAATCTACTCATACATAAAGGTATAGCCTGAAAACCAAAAAACAAAAGGCAAATTTCTTTCGAATAAAGGATAAAACAATACGAATCGTTATTTTAAACAAATAATACGGAAAGGTATAAACCTGTTGAAGGGATAGCGGATCAAGTATAGTTATGATAAAATTCGGACCATGACGATACATGTTAACCCAAACACGAAAAATCAGAAAGAAGACTAACAATCAAATAGTACTTGCAACACATACAATGAAACAAAAAATTTTGAGTATGTATTTATAAGAGAAAATTGCCAAATTATACTTAAAAATACGATTGAGTTAAAAGTAGTTATAACTATTTATGTAAATTATTATTCAACTGAATATTGGTAAAAAAAAATAATGTAAATGTGTACTAAAATTTAACCGATTTAAAAAATCTTGATAGTTATCTATTTAATAACTACCTACTACTCGTAATTGTAGGAGCTCTAATATACGTGTGTTAACTACTGCTTGTGATAATATTTGATGGACTTTCATCTTCTTAGGAATCACTTTTCATATTCGTTGTATAGATCGTCAAAGTGTTTGTTATTTAACCTACATTGACAATGAATGTGAAGTTTCTTCCGTCTCTGCTGATACTGATGAATATAATCCCAAGACTTCCGTCAAAAGTTGTTACACAGTGCAAGCTTGTGTGTAAAGATTGGTTAGTCTATCTTTCAACACCTGAGTTTGCTATGAATCATTGTCGTTTCATGCGCAAATTAGGTGATCATAAGATAATTGCCATTAACCGATTATTGTGCGATATTCGTTATGTGGATAATGAATCCCTTAAATGTTTCTTAGGTAATAAAGTTCACATTCCCTTCACCGCTCATCCGTGCAATATTTTATTTGTAGCAAGTTTGGATGGGATGGTATGTGTTTGCCTAATCAATACTCGTGAATTGGTAGTTTGGAATCCATTAACTCGTGTGTTCAAGATGCTATCAAATTCTAATTCACAGGGTTTTTTTAATCCGGATGAGGATAGTCTTGGGTTTTGTGTCAGCTCTTCTGGTGATTACAATATTGTGCATATTAAACGGACACATATGATGTTGGCTGTTAACATTTATTCTCTCAGTGAAGGGTCATGGTCAACTCCAATGTTCTCAAACTACAGTCCGTTTAATGTTGACGTCTATAGTTGGTCTGTAGGCACGTTTTGTGCAAATTGTTTGTATTTCGTATTGACCAGGTTCTGGTGTGTGGGTAACGCATGTGTACTCCGTTCAGATGTTGATAGCAGGGTAATTTCTGATGTTGGATTCCCAGATACATTGGATGTGGAAGCTACAGGTCACTTGGTTAGTATTCGAGATCAACTCCATATGTTGGTTAGTACCGGATTCTATAGTGTGAATATGGAATTGTGGAAACTTGAAAATGAAAAGTGGTCAAAAGTATTTTTTTGTCCACCTGCTATTTCTATGCCATTGATGATTGGGTCGTCTGTGCACTATATCAACAGAAATAAGAAGTTCATTATAGTTTAAGAATGAGGTGATATTACTGATGTAACTGTAGAGGCAGAGGAAATGCATGTTTTTTTTTCCTATCATCTTTACTCAAGGCCTGAATGGATCTGTTTATTTTGAAACTACAATTTCACCAAATGTTTAGTTGTGCTATTTTATGTAGTTCTTTTATTGTTCTTCGTTGTTTCGATCAGTTAGTAATTGATGTTTGTGGTTGTTTTTATGTGTGGTATAGTTTGTCACAATGAGATTGAATCTTTATGAATTAATGTGCTTATATTATCATGTTAAATATTCATTGAGAGTGTATGATTTTAATATTTTCTTTGTGCATATTTAATTATGATTACATGTGATTGTGTTTTAAAAACAAAAAGGTGTACAAAAAAAAACACAACGGGCCCTTGGAGACCAAGCCCTTAGAGCAGCTTAGAAGCCCTTACCATTGTGCAGTTACGTAGACTTAGAAACTTCCCACGTTGTAATAGGTGCAGTTAATGATTAGTTTTTAGTTGAATGATTTTTTTTAGTATAGTCATTGTGTTTTTTGAGTATCATTGTGTCATTGTTTTTCTGTTTTTTATATATTTGGTTTCTTTTGTAGTTGCCTATATTTAAATATAACATTGTGTAATTAATTCCTACTTTTTGCTGTCTTTCTCATTTTTTTAATAGTGGTTACATATTGTGCAGTTAAGGACAATTAGAAACTTCCCCCTTTGTAATATGTCCAGTTAAGGAATAGTTCTTACTGGATTATTTTTTTGTTTTTTTTTTTTTTTTGCTGGAATATTGTCATTTTATGTTTTGTTTATCATTGTGTTATTGGTATTCTGTTTTCTAAATATTTGATTTTTTTGTAGGTGTCTATTTTTATATATATTTTATTGTGTAACTAACTTCCTATTTTTTAGTTGTGGTTCTCATTATTTTTCAATAATCCAATTATCATAAAAACAATATTTTTATAAAAAGGACAAAATAATATATAAAACCCAATGCCAAAAAAAATCTATGATGTAATTATTTTCACAATTGTAATAACACAATGTTTGACAGCTAACATAGTAATTTATAAAAATAAGATTGATTAATAAAAAGTATATTCGTGTATATGATTGATTAAAAAGTAACTCCATGTATGTGTATATGTTTACCTGTAAATTAGAAACGGTTTCTAATTTATATTGTTATTTAATTAATTTTATTTACCCCCTATCGCTCATAGTATGTGAAAACCGTTTACCACCACTACTCGTAGTTTTAGGAGTTTTTACTCACCTGTGTCAACTGTTAATTGGGGTAGTTTCTATGTAGGTATTCATTTTTCAAAGGAATCGCTTTTCGTATGTGTTTTCTTCCTCTCTGTATCAACATCAGTATTTCTTATTAAAGTATAATCGTAAGTGAATATGAAAGATCTTCCATCTCTGTTAATATTGATGAAGATTATTCCAAGACTTCCAGCAAAGAAGGTTATACGGTGCAAGGCTGTGTCTAAAGAGTGGTTAGCCTATCTTTCAACTCCTGAGTTTGCTAGGAATAATTGTCGTTTCTTGCGAGTATTAGGTGACCAGAAAATAATTGCTCTTGACAAATCATCGTGTGCGATTCGTTATGTTGATGTTGCATCTCCAAGATGTGTTTTAGGCAATAATATTCACATTCCCTTCGATTGTCATCCATGTAATGTGATCTTTTTAGCAAGTTTGGATGGCATGGTATGTGTTTGCTTATGTAATACTGGTGATTTGGTTGTTTGGAATCCACTAACTCGTGTGTTCAAGATGCTGAGAAATTCTAATTATTAGGGATTTTACAATATGGATGATGATAGTCTTGGGTTTTGTGTTGACTCTGCTGGTGATTACAAAATTGTGCACATTAAACGCACTCATTTCAGGTTGACTGTTAACATTTATTCGTTTAGTGAAGGTTCATGGTCAACTCCAAGGTTCTTAATTGATAGTCCATTTGATATTGCTGTTTATAGTTGGTCCGTTGGGACGTTTTGTAGGAATAGTTTGTATTTTGTACTGACCAAGTTCTGGTGTATGGGTAACACAGTGGTTCTTCGTTTGGATGTTGAGTTGAAGGTAATAGAAAATGTAGGTTACCCAGATACATTGAGTGTGGAATCTATAGTTCAGTTGGTGACTATACGAGATGAACTTCTGATGTGTGAAAATGTATCTATTAATTTCGAACAAGTTTTAAAAAGGAATTGCTAACTAAACCACACACAATTGGCAAGTGCACCGGTCGCAGTGTAGTGTAGATGGCAAGACCGGATATCAATCCGTGGACACTATATGCAAACTCTAGGTAATGAACCGTTGTCGAATATAAAGTCAATTTTTAAGTTTGTTTTGATGATTAACTAATATCCTAATTAATTAATAAAGTGGCAAAAAAGACAAGCAACGTAAAACGAACACAAACTTGGGAGCAAAGTCTAAATCAAATATGATGAGAAAGGACTACCTAGGTGTCGAATCCCTAGAATCATGCAATGCTATCTTGACTATGGTAATGGCTAAATATCCTAATCTATCCGAATAACCTCCCGCTAGAGATGATCAACCGAAAGATAGGGACGAAAGGCGAAGTGCTAGAACGAACCGGCTCGCCTATCGATACCAAATCCCACGAATATTAAATAATGAAAGTTAGATTACCGTCAAAACCCTCTATTCGCGAAGCAAACCCAACCTTGATAATTGAAATCCTAGGAAACCCTAAGCGCGATGAAATAAACGAGCCCGAGCTATCGGTCACCCAATCTACCCAACAACGATTAGCTAATAACCTAGCACACCTAAATCGTCTCTCGAGTCAAAAGATGAGGATGCAAGTTTTCGTTATTGATTTTAATTATTAATCGAATTGGTCAATTTCTCAACTCAATATTCAAATCGAAAACCCTAAGATCAACGATTCAAATTAAACTCTAAGTCTAGGGGATATTTCTATGTGCCTAAACCGCTGAATTCATCAACCAATAATCAATCAAAACACACCAACATGCAATATCAAGATCAATCACAAGGCAAAGTTATGTAAATCGCATAAAATAACCAAAACCAAGTCAAAACAACGTAACAATTACTAGTTCATCACAACCTAGGTAGTTTAGAAATTTAGCTACTCATATTATCCATAAACAAAGCAAACTCGGTTCTAAAAATTAAACAAAACATGGATTCAACGCAAAAGATTAGAAGAGTAAGCGTAATATCGAACCCGCGATACTCCAACCATGAACCGAATGCTGTTTTTTCCTTTTTGCTCCAACAACAAACAGCCCTCTATTTCTTCTTTCGTGCGTCCCACTGTTGAATGTTATCGATAATTATTAGCAACCTCCAACTGCCGTCAAAGTTCCTTTTTTTTCAGCCGTCCCCACTTGCTTTCGAAAATAGTATAATAGGGCCTCTCCCACTGTTGTATGCTTCTGTTGCCGCCTATGCCTTCTGTCCCTTTCAATGTTTTCGAATGCAATAATAATTGGCCAATCCAATAATATATAGGAATTAATATTCCTTTTCATCCACGTGCAATAATAATTGGCCAATCCAATAATATATAGGAATTAATATTCCTTTTCATCCACGTAGCATTAGGGTAAAAAAAATATGACCAAAGTATACATAATTGATTATAGGCCCAATCATCACTATTTCATAATTTACGTAATTCTCTGTGAGGGTCTTTTGGCGGCCCACTTTTTTTATGATATATAGACACTGTCTTTGGCCCACTCACACAGAAAATAGCGGTAACTTCCCTTCGGGCTCTGGTGATCTACTCCACTCAACTGGCTGGTTATTTATTTATTACTAGTTTTCGCTCCAATTGTAGCAGGACCTAGCAAAACACGAAATAATATAATAAAGCACTAAAAAGTAAATAAAAACAACTAAAAACTATAGAATAATTATACATTTTACACGGGGCAAATATGTATATTTTATCACACATCAACTTCATATGTTGGTTAGTATTGAAATGTGTAGGGTAGATGTTCAATTGTGGCGTCTACAAAATAATACTTGGTCGAAAGTGGTGTCTTTTGTACCCCGTGTGTTTATGCCGTTGATGATAGGGTCATCTGTGCACTACATTGATGGAAATAACAAATTAATTATAGTACATGAATGGGGTGATGTTGCTCAGATAAACGTAAGGGCAAAGAATATGGATGGTTATTTTTCTATCATCTTTACACAAGGCATTGCAGGTGCAAGGTATATTGAAACTGTAGTTTCACCACATGTTTAGTTATGGTTTTGTATTTAGTTGTTTGTTGTTATCATTGTGTTATATACATAGTATTATGTTTGTGGTTGATATTTTTTTTTGTATATGGAGAATCAATATTCGAAATTAATGTGTTATTTTAATTGTTCTATTATGTTTATAATATGTTTGGTGTGTAATATTTTATGCCAGTAAATATAATCAACGTTTGTTTGTCATCGGTAGTTTTTTTAACACTTTGTAAACATCTAACTTTCATATATCTTATCTAAGTTCAACTAATGGTGTTATTAATTTCTACGTTTATCAATTTACAAATAACTAATTCATTTTAAATTGTGTCAATTAGATGTAAGATTTTAATTTAGTATGTTTGACAATTTGATGTATGACAATACAAGAATAGTTGTAGTTTCTAATCGCAATCGCATAAAAAAGTCATTATTATCTTAAATATGGAGACACTTTTTTATGGAGTCACTTATTGATGTTCTTAATAGTTGGATAAGAAGACATTATGATATTAAAATATGCAGTGCATTTGGATGATGGAAATATTTCCAATAAGACTTCTAATGTTGTATACAGGAAATCACAACTAAATTTATATCTAAATGTGAACTTCGGCTACCGTTTACAAATTATAATTCGAGTTAAATGCCATTTTAGTCCTTGTGGTTTGGGCCATTTTGCCAGTTTAGTCCAAATGTTTCATTTTTAACCTGTGGGTCCAAAAAGGTTTCACAGTTGCCATTTTAATCCACTAGGTTAACTTCATCCATTTTTTCTGTTAACGAGAAGGCCAATTCGGTCATTCTGTATGTAATTCTGTTAACTAAAAGGGCAATTTAGCCATATAAAATGACCGAATTGGCCTTCTCGTTAACAGAAAAAATGGATGAAGTTAACCCAGTGGACTAAAATGGCAACTGTGAAACCTTTTTGGACCCACAGGTTAAAAATGAAACCTTTGGACTAAACTGGCAAAATGACCCAAACCACAGGGACTAAAATGGCATTTAACTCTTATAATTCTAAACAAAATATGTCATCCATGCCCTAATATAGTAATAATTGTCATCAAGGTTAGGCTATCAACCAACCAAAAAAACACAATAAACTGTTCCAACATGTCCAACCAAAAACCATCAAACGATGATGACAAAAGGCATTAGTTTATATACGCAGACATCTGCATCATTAGCAAATAGCGTTAACTGCTAAGCTTGGCTGACTGCATCCACATGCGTCAACATGAGGAGGTTTCCTGATTCTACATAAGTTAAATGCATAATGTCACCTGCGGTAATATCATTTTCTGTCATGAAACTTGGCCACCCTTCAATCGCATACCTAAATCCATTTCCATCCTTATGTCGCTTAACTATCTTCACAACTGTTTTCCCATCCATGTTTCTGACATTCATCTGATGCACCTTCTTTGTTAGCCTTGCCCTGTTTACAACTTCTACAGGTAATCGCTGCATTGATGTTAGAGTTAACAAGTATATTAGCCGTGTTGGAATATAATTGTCAGCAACAACAAATATCAATTGTTAATTTACGAATAAACATAATTTAGTATCTATTATGTATTATAGTTATTCTATGAAGGCTATAAGTGAAATTATACTTTATTGTTTAGAAAAAAAACGACTGTTTTAAGGTTTTTTGTTGCAAACCAAGTTCAATTGTTATGTGTTTAACTGGTAATTATGTACGTATAAATAGGCTCATGAATGGTGTTGTAAATTGTTCTCATTAAATAACAGAAATGACATACCATTCGATAATTTGCTTTCCTGTTGAATCGATACGCACCACTTTCTTGAACATAATTTTGACGTGCAACACTTTTTTCGTCTTCATTGCTTACCTTCAACGCCATCCCACTTCTTTTCCCGTTTTTGTTAACCTTATCATTTCAAACATGCCTTTCCTTTTAATATATATATATATAGTATATATGTTAATGTATAAGAAATATTTATTGGAATATTTTCTTAACTTATGCTTAACTTACCAAACGATCTCGTGTTTGTCGTCCAGCTGCTGACACGGTAGAATGATCATAAGTTGTACAGCATATCAGTTGTTTAGGTTCTTCAGATGTAGAATCGGATGCATTCTATTTACCTTTCTTTTTAACCTGTTATTACAGCCCGTAACATTAAAGCAAATTAAACTACAATCATCAACTAAGTATGTATAATAATATGAACAAATAACTTATCCGTTATTATGTTTCAAAGACTTACATCTTCTTTTGTCTGGTTGTTATTTCCTTCACTTACAAATCTCTTTCTTTCAGACTTCAACTTTTCTTTTTCAACACTTTTCTTATTCACTTCATGTTTCTCATCATTCATCTGCATCCAAGATTTTTAAAATTCATTAACATCTGAGGATCAATATATTGTATTGTAAAAATATGTAAACTCATTACCCCAGTAATCAATTGGTCGATTGAGTCTTCTTGATCAGTGAAGATCTGTTATACGATAACATCCGTAAATAAGTCGTATTGACTAGCAAACCAATTTAACTTACTTTAAATTACTTACAGATTTGAAGTGTTCATATTATGTGTGTTTAGGTATTTCAACAACTGAGTTGTCTTTAGTTGTCTCCTTCTTTCTAAAAACAACCTCAACTTCGCTACGATAAAGTGTCAAGTCAAACGATTCGCTGTCTGTTTTCATCAACATCAGTATATCACCGTCTTCTATGTCAATATATTCAAACATCTCCGGACACCCTTTAGCAAAACCGTAGCATGCATTTATTTTTTCGCTCTCAAGTTTCCAACACTGGCCTGCTGTGTATATGTTATAAGAATCTTTTACTGGCCAGTAACAGTAAAATTTGTTCACATAAGCTTCTGGAATGATCTGAAAAGTTGTGTAATACTTTATAAACATATATTCATTTATTCCATTTGCTGACAAGTATAACAAAAAACAATTCCTACTAACATATAACTATACTTACTATGATCTTAAAATCTTCGTAACGGTTGACTGTCAAGAACGATTCATCACAAACATTTTCTATGAAACAATGTATTTGTAGACATTTTTCTTTGATTATCCTCAAAACCAATAAGGTGTTCTTTGTCAATTTAAGACCTTTTATGATACTTATCCATCCGCCAGTGACAACACTTTCACCTCTTACACTTCTTAGCCATGCTGTACAGCTTATTCCGCTTTCATGATTTATCGTTACCTTTGTCCGGTTCCAGTAATCTCCTCCCACAAGCTTTACAAACTCAATTGGTAATGCCTGTAGTTACATTTATTAATTTCAGTTTGCGTAATGAAGTTTACACTTACTTATTGTAGGCATTACAACATACCAGTTTCAATGATTTAGGGTCTTGTAATAGAGACAGGCAGGACGTAATCATTTTTGTATACCTGTGATATATAACATTTAATATTAACTGTTAGTATTAATACACAATGTGTTAAAATGTAATCTTATGTCATGAGAATATTATTCCTAATTCATAATGTGCAATAGATCTCTTCTGTATACCGTTTCAATATATCAGTAAATATATGTATATATATATATATATATATATTCGTAAAATAACTCTTTTCGTGTAATCGTTCATGGGTTAGGTTAATTTGGAGCAACTTATAACTTATTGACTTATAAAATTTAATAAGTTGTCTTTATAGTGTTTGGGTTAGCTTAGTTAAGTTATTTTGTGTGTTGAGAAGTTGTTTTTGATTAGTTAGTATTTGTAACTTCTCACTTATGACTTATATAAGTTAATAAGTACTTTTTGAGAAGGAACCCCAAAAATAAAAAAAAATTATAACAGAATCTTATGTTTTCATCCGTGTTAGTGGGTGTTTGGGATTCCTTCTTAAAAATGACTTATTAACTTATATATGTGACAAGTGAGAAGTTAGAAATTCTGTCTTCTCAAAAATGGCTTCTCAACACACAAAACCCTTTTAAATAAGCTAACCCAAACACTCAAAAAACAACTTATTAACTTTTGTAAGTCAATAAGTCATAAGTTGGTCGAAAATAAGCTAACCCAAGCACCCCCATATGTTTGATTACAACTTTTTCATATATTATCCTCATTATATTGTAAACATTAATTCGACAATGTCCATAACATGCAATACATAAGATATATATTAACTATACATAACATATGAGAGGTTGAAGATGATTGAAACCTAAAATCAGATTTGACGTCTACAAACAAGTTATTCCCCGAAGAAATCAGCATATGTCGCTGATTAAGTATCTAACAGAGGTTTAGAAAACTAATATAACTTAAACCGTTAAGATTTACAATCGGAAGTTACCTTTTTGTCGATCAAATCTTCGGTGGCGATGATCTTCAAGTAGATATGAAATGCCGGTGATGATGAAGTTGTTTTGATTGTGATAGATATGATGATGATTGCGTATCTTTTTATAATCTTTTATATTTTATTGTTTGTTTAATTAAATAAAGAAATACTTGAATATTGGTGGTATTGATAGTGTTAATATTAGCCATGGTATTGCAACTGATTCTATATATCGTGTTATTGCATCTGATTATTGTGTTTTGCAACTAGGTGGGTTTTCTATACATTATGTTATGTGTTCTTGTCATTGTGTTTAGTTTGTATCCAATGGATATTAATTTTATTAAACTAAATATAAAGAAAGATTAAAGAATGAAATATGTATAAAATATTATACGCTACAATTAACACTTCCTAAGATTTCGACGACTCTCGCCTTCTTCCACGCGATTTCATTCTTTCTTTTGTTTTGCAGATCGGCTAGGATGTCGTAGATTTTCTGATCCTGTTTCAATAGTTGTGTGATAAACTCTTCTGCGTTGTTCTTGAAATCTGATGGGGGAGAGTGGGGGACTTCATTAAGCTATCCGATGCTGCTCCAGGTTCGCTTGTAATTGTTATCACTGATGATGCCGACTTTTCTGTTTAGTTCTTCATATGCTCCCTTTTCTTCGAGCGATCATATAGAGAATTGTAATTGATTAGTTTATGTTGATGTTAAATTGTGCGTGAATATAGAGTTGCAAACATGAATAAAAAACACTATCTATACCATAAACATCTAACTTTGATAGATCTCATCTATCTTTATTTAATGGTGTTAGCAATTGCTATGTTAATCAATTTAAAAACAGTTACTTAAATATTGTGTTTTTTTGGCTTTTGTGTAATATCCTTGGGAGATCCTGATGACATCAATTGCTTTTTTGTATATGTATTCTGGATGTTTATGATTTATTGTATATTATAGTATACATTGTGTTTTTTTGGTTTTTTTGTAATATACTTGTGAGATCTTGATAACATTAACTGCTTTTTTTGTATATGTTCCATGCATGTTTATCATTTATTACAAGTCATTATCATCTTAAATGTAGACACTGTTATTGATGTTCTTAAATAATATTCTCATGACATAAATATAATCTACGTTTGGTTGTCATTGATAGTTTTTTTTATACTTTTGTAAACATGTAACATTGATAGATCTCATTTATCTTCATTTAATGGTGTTAGCAATTCCTACGTTAATCAATTTACAAATAATTAACTAAATATTTTAAATTGTGTGAATTAGATGTAAGATTTTAAATTAGTATGTATGACAATTCAAAAAGAGTTATAGTTATTAATCGAAATCAAATCAAAAGTCAACATTATTT